>UXSR01000630.1:0-22902 GCA_900604375.1 Mesocestoides corti
ATGCTTTGAAATGTCCTCAAGGTCATCCATAGAATTTGAGTGGGATCTATCCAAGGAAAATATAAAACCTCTGGCCTCTGGTAGATCTGTGGAGCAACTAAACAAGGTGCTTTCATCTCGGAACTCTCATGCCTTTAATTGTTGGTGTGCAAAAATTCGAAAGTACGTCAACTATTGAGTTATATTTTTGTCAATTAAAGTCGATTTTGTGTTTATTGGTGTAATATATACCTTTCAGCGTTTGCAATCGAGTACAGCTTAGTGTAACTTGTTTGGTAATCGTTTGGTAGACTCCTGTAAAATGTTGGACGAAATGCTAAATTTAACTACTCTGATGTTTGCAAAAAATCTGAAAGGCAAATAATGCTAGTTTGGTTAAGCATAATATGGATTTTCTCACGAATGCCTCCTTTTTTTCGCTATTTTACTCTTTTTTGCAAAATCGGGTTTTGTCCTCGGATCTAAAATGTGTCATGGTAATTGACGAATTTAGGTGAGATTTGGGTCATTTAAGTTTCCTGAGAGAAGATCAATGTGTGTGTGTTTGTGTGTGTGTGTGTGTGTGTGTGTGTGTGTGTGTGTGTGTGTGTGTATTTGCTCCTTCCAATTCTTCAGTCTAATTTCCGTTAGCATTTGGCGGATTGCTCTTTGATGTTCTTTTGAAATTTGCGTCCCAGGGATCTATACATTTGAGCAGGCTATTTTCGTATATGTGTCTTCAAACTGTCATTTGTGATTTCTTACGAGTTCAACGCAACTCTCCTATGCCGTATTTGTAACCCCACCAGAACAACCCATATAGTCGCATAATGCGATTTGTACTCATCAAAAATCAGTAGAAAGCGTATTTAATAACGCAGCCTAAAAGTTTCCTGTCTTTGATTGGTTGAACACTTTGGCCAATAGAGGCTAAAGTAGAAACACTGTCCCTGTTGTACCCTTGTCCGAAAATGATGGGGATCACTGTCCCGTCGACGGCGCCCTTAAACTTCTCCCTTGTCCCGCCGGCATGTGTAACACATTCTGACGGAATGCTAAGTTCCAATGCAGACACCCAGTCGCCCTCCCGAAAACCCCTTAAACGCGGTTTCTCCCTTGTTCCTGAGCGATTCACCGATACACAATTAAGCAGCCTTCGAAGTCGGCGCGCTGCCAAGGAAAGTCTGAGTGTCATTGGCGCCCTAATCTGTGAACGGTTTCTCAAAATTCTTACAATAGCTCTGGTCATAATCGGATTTCCATTTTCCCTTCTCGCTTGCCTTCGAGTCATCCCACAGTATGAACGGGCAGTTATTTTTCGCCTTGGTCGGCTCCTTTCAAGTTCTGCTCTCGGTCCTGGGCTCATATTCAAGCTTCCTTTTCTTGATCGAATGCGCCGCGTTGATCTCCGAACCTTTACATTCGATGTTCCCACCCAGGAGGTGCTTACAAAAGATTCTGTCACGGTGGCAGTCGAAGCTGTCGTATATTACCGGATTTTCGACCCTGTCATGTCTGTGGTGAATGTCGAGAACGCTAATCGATCAACACGACTTTTAGCGCAGACAACCTTACGGAATGTCTTGGGAACAGTTGATCTCTACGCCTTACTCACGGACAGAGAGGACATAGCCGCAATGATGCAGGAAACCTTGGACACTGCAACCGACACTTGGGGTGTCAAAGTTGAACGTGTGGAAATTAAGGACGTCAGGTTACCCTTGCAACTTCAGCGGGCGATGGCTGCAGAAGCTGAGGCCACGAGGGAGGCAAAAGCAAAAGTCATTGCCGCTAAGGGTGAAGAAGATGCCTCGAAGTCGCTGAAAGCGGCTGCAATTGAAATCTCAGCATGCCCCATCGCCCTCCAACTGCGCTACCTGCAGACCCTGGCCGGAATCTCCGCAGAAAAGAACTCAACCATCGTCTTTCCCCTACCAATAGATTTGCTGAACTTTTTCAGGGGGGTGGGAGACAATGTGGGCGGTGGGTGTATAAGCAAAGAGGGTTCTTGTGTCTCCGATTGGGTGGGTGAGGATGAGCGACATGCAGTAAGACCTCACTTGGCCCGTGGTGTTACTGTATCAACGTTGGATTCTAATCCAGTGCATTGCCAGCCCTCATCAAGCTTGAACTTTGTATAGACTTTAATTGTGTTGTGACCTTGATTACACTTCTGAATTTACGTATCGCTTGGGACTTATATAATCATTGATGATATAAGTGGATTTTATTCATCAAATGAGAATAAAGGAGTGATTAAGTAATGTATCCCTTCCATTAATTATCACCACTGTTAAATTACGAGACCCTTTTTTTCGAAGAACATTATAATCCAAGGTGTGTTAATGATGTTATCTTGGTCACTGGCTATCAGAATTCATTTCTTGCTCCATACGTCGTTTTGTTTAAGTTATATTACGATAATAACGCTAGAAGTGTGTTGTGCAGTCGTTATGTCAGGTAGTTTTCCCTTGTTACCTCCGTTTTTGTATGAAATTTTTACATTATTAATCAGAATTGCCGCGACAATGACTCCCTTGAACACTGTCGAAATGTTTCCGACGGTATCTAGGTGCTGTTATTTCTCATTGGCATTATTGTCTTGGTAACATGACCTGCGAACATTCATTATTCAAAAATTACGCATTTTACTTTGTTGGTGATGTCGGAACAATTCCTCTCGTGCCTTTTGTTCCACGGCATCGAATGTTTGCTTTAAAAACCATTTCCTAAGGTCCGTGTAATTTTAACAGGAGGTTTCTTTTTATGTCGGCCGTTTCAGTCTGAGGACAGAAACGGTCATTCTGATTAACCGGCCCAATATCTCGGCGGTACTGTTATTTGCTATAAATTCCTCTTAACAAAAAGTTAGTTCAAGTACGCCGATAATGTGTTCCTGCTGAAGGATAATTCAAACGTTTAAAGCACCAGATTTGGGTCTTCATTTATTGCAAGTATAGAAGGCCAAAATCGAAAGCAGTTGACTTTATTTAGTGCTAAAAAGCCGTCTGAAAAATTGTGCTGCAACTGTACCGCCAAGAAGGTGAAATTGAAGAATTATCCAGCAGATGAGATTGTATCATCAGTGATGATGAAGGCGTAGTTTAGCTGTTTCTTTTACATTCTGAATGAGGCGTATCTCATCAATGCCCCATTTATAGGGCTAGTGAGTAGATGTGTAATTTTTTTGCTTTTGACTAGAGTTTTGGGATAGTTATTATGCTCTATCGTTGTACACTTTTGTACTCGAACCCATCAATTTGGATATTTTTAAAGGGAAAATATCGAACAGTTGAAACATCTACACAACGCACACGTGCGTCTGCTAAGTGGATCAGTACAAATTCACTGTCAGCGTGATTGTCGTTTGAGTAAACTCAACAACACGTCAACCTGCGTGTTCAAAGCTGACAGTCAGCCAACAGATCGTAGCGAGGATGTTGTCAGCTCAGCAAACCTGACACTTCAATTATCACGATATCTTGTACGAACCCTCGAGGTCATTTAGATCGTCATGTTTACTTTCACCCCTCGGTTTTTCTGAGACAATAGCGCATCTCATGGCAAGTACGTATTCTTATCCAAGGCGACCTTTGCGGACACTCGTGACCGAGAAGTCGGATGCGGCGCCAATAGTACAAGTGGAAATTACGTTTTAGGGCAATTTATTTGGCATGCCGTCCGGGAACCCGATTATTTTTGGCCTCAGTGCCACTGATTGCCACCACTCCAGTCATCGTGGCATTTGCCAGTTGTATCGACTTGTCACTGCGGTTATAAATCAATCCCCCACGGAAATCTATCCTTCACAAATGGGCTACGGAACTAGTCTTGTACATACTGGAGAATTTGTACTATTTGAAATGTGTCTCCGAATTCGTCGTTCTTGGCCAAAAATAGTTGGAGTTAATGGCATACACTTAATGTCGAGGTATGTTCATTTAAACTGATAAGGCTTCTGGTGAGTCATCACTCACAAACGCAATATGCTGAATTAGTTGAGCGAAAATGAGTGATTTCGGGCGTCGGCGCGAACTCCATGTGGCTCTTCATTCAAATTAATCAACTGAAACAATCTGAATCCATGGGCTGCCCATATACCATTGGTTTCAATACCCTTTACTCAGTAATTGGCCGCACCAAGACCCCGGTTAAATGAAATCTTGAACACTTAGATGACTTTTTGTCATCCATAGGCATTAAACATGATGAAAGAAATGGTTTTATAATAAGTTGTTTGATTCGGGATGCTGAAATCGCATGAAAACGCATTTGAGCAAATGCAAGATAATCTGCCATTGTTTCTTGCATTATACTTATGATCCCCAAAATACAGAACAGTGGATTTCGCTGATCTCCTTAAAGGTCCACAGCTGGATAGTTTGCACGACATCCCATACTCAGGTCTACACAATTTATAAGTTGCTGCAATAATTTTCTCGGCGTCGTAGGAATTCCACAAATTTCTTAGTTGCTTGTGCTGTACCTCATGCCGTACCAATGTTACCTAGTGTTTTGTGTCTTCGCTTACGTATCAGCGATGCTAGAGTTCCCTTTAGGGTCCCCTGCTGGAATGAATGCGATTGTCAAAATCTTCAATCACGGTTCTGTGTAATGAGCCATGTTGATTTTCGCCCACTTGAATTATTACTCTTAGTACTCGAGTCGGAGATGTGTGTCGTGTAATGGCTTGGTATAGCAGTTGGCATCCAATCTCACGTTCCATGAGGTTAATCTGAAAACACAGTCTCATCTGTCAAATGCATGAATCAAGCTCGAGTTCCACGCTAGTTGCAATAAATTCGGTTTCGACGTTTCGCATAATTTTTTCCACTTTTGTAGTGAAATGACTTACCAATGGGCTGTGCGGAGATGCTTCTCATTTTGCTTTCTTGGCGGCCATTCTTCATTGACAGGTCGTGTATTGTTTGTTTAAAAAAACAGGCTGAACCATCTGCTAGAACACCATTTGGTTGGATGACTTGGACTAATAAAAGCAACAGATCAGCATTTCCGCACTGTCGCTTAGTACAAAATTGTATCTTGTCGAAAACAATTTCATGTGTTGCGTCGCGGTGCCATGCGACAGGGTGCGTGCATGCAGCCTTATCGATGTTTTAATTGTTAGAATTTTCGAGCTCAAAAAAACTACCAGACTATAATGCTGTGCCTAATGGAATTGTTCTCCACCACTTTTGGCCGTGCGCTGCGTTAGGAAGTATTCAGTAGTAGACAGGCCGTTTTATGCTATAGTTTTAATGCTGCTGGATCCCTGGTACGACATGCGACGCAGTTGACCTGACAAATTGCATGTAGTTCTCCCGTAAATCATTAGAGCGTAGGGTGGTCTTCTGGATTTTTTTTATTGACTGTGTGTCCGAATTTCATTGCGATATATCAAATAGTCGACTTAGGCATTGCGTTCTAATGTGAGCCAACTGTTTCGACCTACGCGGTATGATAAAGTTGCCTTTAGCCTCTCACCGGACTTAACTACCTCAACTTGGATGTATCCCTTCAAAGCCCTTCTGCTTTATCAATTCGTAGCACTGTATACAGGTGTGTTAGGTCTTCGCAAATGAAGCTATTGACTTCATGAAAAACCAAGCCGTTTGAGAATTAATTTCTAACCGAGCACGCTCAACTCGTCTCGGGACTTTCGCTTTCTTGCTGGCTCTTGGTTTCCCATTGAACGCTCCGTTGGCCTGCAGCAAAAGCGTAAACTGCAAATTTTTTTTGATAAACGCAGAATTATGCCTGCCCACTCAAGGTTAGTTTATTTCAACTGTGCGTAATGTGTTCTACACGATGCATCTTTTAAATAAACTCCCATTGGGCGACACTCCTTGGAACAGCTAATCGCGACAAAGAAAACGGTAAATCATCTTTCAAATTTGTTGTTAGGGTGTTAATTTAACCGGTTGCAAGACTAGTTAGTTTATTGCTTGAGTACAAAAAGAACGAGGAATCGTTTTGTCAGCACTCATTGTACGAAATCAAAGCTAAGGCCGGGTGGCCATATGCAAACGATAAGCTTATCCATGATTTATTTCCTTCAAAGCGTGCATTGGCTTGAATAACTTACGACTTCCCCAGCCCCTGAGCCCCTTGCAACCTAATTAGACCAGTTCCTTTTCGTGATTGCGTTATGCGATTGGGATCCTAATTTCGGTTTTTGTGCGCTCTCTCTTGTGGCATTCTCCCAACGCCCCACTAGCTAGGTCGAAGCCGTTGCTTCAATTAAGTCGTTGGAACACATTTTGGTAAACACGCCTATTAAACCCTTTCGTGAAGTAAAAAATAACCGACTTCGAATTGGTCACCACACCCAATTTGCTGCAAAGCTCTACACCTTATTGCCGAAACTTTCAAACTTATTTGCTGACAAAATTGTTGTGCAAACTTGCACTATGTTTAGATTTTTTAAATGGTTTCTGTTAGGGCGTTTTGATTCGTCTAAGCCCAAATTCCGAAATCACGTTCAGGGAGAGTCAGTAGAATGTGATGCCTCACGTAGTGTTTTAGTTAGCGTAACATGAGTTGCAAAAGTAGATCTCTACAGCAGCACGAGTGCGAACTAATTCTAATACTCTCTGACACCACTGTTGTGTTAGCCTTTCCACTGCGGCTTCAAACGTGCTCTAACGACTTTTAGCTATGCACCTTATTATCCTGAATGCCTGCGTCATATACGACGGAGCGGCATTCTAATTTTGCCCACAAATGTGTGTTCGCATCTTTTTTTAACGGAGCCCGGATTTTCCCATCCTACCACAGTTTATTGCCATTGAATTATCGTAGCCACCTAGTTCACAGTCCAAGGCGAGGATCAGATTTCTAATCGGATTTCTTGGGGGGGAGTGTCGGAGGGTTTTGTGGGGAGAACGAGCAGCCAGTTGAACACTCCTGTTGATATTTTTTTACGCGACTGCTAGTCTTTACGACCGTTCAAAGCCCATATTCATAAAATAAGTGAATTTCCATTTTTTTAATGTTATTGTAAATGGATTGTATTATGCACATTCCTGCAAACCTGTCTTCGATAATCCAATCGCATTTGCTTGGCCTTGGGATGCTCACCTACTTTTTATTACCCAATGTTACCATTCAATATAAACGATAAATTTCCGTAAAACGGAAATCAATAGGGCACAGTAGAATGTCTCTTTAACCTTTTGTAAATCAGAATTACATCTTTGTGGTTCATTTGTGTGGAATGTTCGGGTTTATTGGTGGCCACTCTGGCTACCAGTGAGTGTTGGGCCAGCTATAGAAGGCGCGTGTTGTGTTTAGAGGGTATTTGTCACTTTTATAAATCACGATTTTGGACAATGCAGCTGGCAATTCTTTTGAGGGGATCTGAGGTAGGTGGTAGTTCAACCAACCGAAGAACCCTGTGCTCCAGTGCGAATCGAATATGGAAGAGTCCGTGTCGGCAGGTTTGTCGGTTTGTGCATGTTCCTGGACTCAATTTCTGAACCCCGTTCAGAGGCGATCTCCCAATTTTGGTTAGGCTGTGGGTCTGCACAAGCTGTGTTTTGCTCTTCCTAGCACCACGTTGATGAATTCCCAGGAAAGTGTCCGATTTTCGTGCCCACTGCATTTCAAGAGGGTTCATGGCTTTTGGTTTTTATCCTGTCTGAAGCAATGCTGTGTCTGTTTTAAGCACACTATTTGCTTTTTTATGGTGTTACATGTTAAGTACTTTAACAACAGGGCACATTTGTAGACGGAATGTAGCTTCAGGGGTTGCTAGTACTCCATGAATCAAGCTGTTTTACTCCAAAGACTTTCTTCTAACGTGTTCGCGTATAATTGATCCCCAAGTATTTTTTTTCCAACTGTTTTCGTGATAAATTTGTTTCATGAAGTGGGGAATTTCCTGCATGTTTCGATGCGTCGAAAACTGAAGTGACTGGCCAACGGGAGAACCGTTGCTGCGTAGGCTGTAAACCCGGCGTTTGTCAGACCTCCGCGTTTTGTGATTAAGATAAAATTGGCTGCTTTTAACAGTACTTAACCAGATAAACAAGGCCAAATTCCCTGATTATTTGTGCAAAACAGCCCTGGCATGAATATTTTATTCAAGTGTGTCTGCTGAAAAATGCAAATCTGCTGTACTCGGTTTGACTTCTGGAAAGATAATGATAATAATATATAGCGGGGCAATATTTTCGAAGTCTGGAAGATGTACCAAAGAGCTGCGCATTGCCTGTTGACTGGCCGCAGACGGATGTTGAATACACCCACTCAAAGTCAGCCCGGAAGAAAGATGACACTGGAATGTGGCGGACACAGCTCACCAAGTTTTTTTTCACTCCCATAATTCCGCTTCAGGTTTTGTTTCGCAATAACTGGCCTAATTTTGATTGTGAACGAATTTGCCTAACGCATAACATGCGTGTTTATCACCAGTAGGCGCAAGTCGAGAACTCGATATGCTCCTCAGCGTTTCCGCTGGTGTGGGCGTCAGTGCCTAGACTGTTCTAAGGTGCCCTTCGGAGTTCACGCGTATGCCTTCGTCTGTACGAGCGCAAGCACTAGGCGGCTTTAGGGTTGACGCATTCTCTGTCATAAAGGCTTGGGGCACGCATCTCTACGGCGTTTTACCTTTTCTAACTGGCATTGAAATGGCCACGTGTGAATTTAAGCAGTTGATGCTTTATTTCTTCCCATAAGTCCTGCTGTTCGTGAATTAATAGCTTTGTATTATTATCACATCACTTGCATGTTAGCGGTCACAGGCTTTGTCCCACCACGTGACAATGGGCTTCTGCTTGGGAAGCGTCGAATCTCCATGGCATCCACAATTAATGTTTTTTTGTCAATTTCAAAATGTGACACCTTTGCGCCAATGGCAATAAATCACGCGCAGAACTACTTTACTTTCTAAAGATCTTGGTAATTTTGAGTGATTAGAATGTTTAAGGCAGGTTTGTGGTCGGCTGCCTTTTGGGGATGGGGGTTACGGTCGGATGCTGTTGCCTCGCCGATAATTCGAGTTTATGGAGTTGTGAGTACATAGTCACTCTCTGCCTCAACATCAAAGCAACCGCCCTGAAAGGAGAAAAAAGCAGGTAAAGCAGCCTAATTGCGATCGAAACGACTGCGCCGTGAGTCTCACGAAAGCCGGCGTCGAGCCGCCTCGGTTGTGGGGTTCTCACTTGCATGTCGGTGGTAGTGGAGTTGCCTTGCTTTAGCTCCATACGTGTAGATCATCAGACTTGCGTGATCGCACTAACCCTTAGCTTATTGTATCGTCAAGCTAAAGCGTTCATAGGATCGGTGTTGGTAAAGTTGAAATTGGTTGGATTCCATGCGTCTACCTTGACACGTAGAGCACGATATCCTGAGTTACGACTCCTTTTTTCGGTAGGTTCATATGCGATATTTTAAGCGGAAATGCTTTATATCAAATAAAATTTAGCGAATTATAATCGCATCTGACCAGGTGAAAAAAAGGGATTTTCGCGGTATTAGGCAATTTTACCTTTGACTAAAATTTTACATTCTTGCGACGACGGGCTTGGCGCGGGAAGCTTACTCCACATCGATCTTACGTTTTATGGCCGGTCAAGCGTGTGTTTGTATGTCAGCCTGGTAATTCTGCGGTAAACAGCTGGAGGGGCTGGGGACTCGGTTCTTGCGCATGTATTGTATTGAATTGGATGGAAGTAATATTGTCAAATACGGACGTTTCTAGGGCTTGAAGGCAGAGAAATACCTCATCATTGGGTTGTATTGTGGAAACTTGGCTAATCTAGGTGAATTCCTCACTATCAGAGGAATGAAGTCGTGTTCACCAAATCTCGACTCCTTTTAACTGGCAACTCTTTACTGATTTATGAAGCCATCCGAAATCGTTTGTTTTGAACCTCCAGTCATCTTATGTACGCTCATTTCGCGCACTTGGATGATTACGCAGGCCCGGCGTAATCCTTCATCATGCCCAATTTTTCGGGACCCCAAACCCGTATAAATTAACGACTTCAACCTCGGTTTGAGTTGATTTGGCCGTGAGTAAAATTGCTAATTTCGGACTATAATGCAACACGCGCTCTTCAAGTGCATGCTAGTACTGTACTTGGTCGTAAAATACCTGTTTGTGCTCGATAGCACGATGTGCGGTTCTCTTCCCCCCTGTAACCACGTCGAGGGTAGAACATAATTCACGGAACGTCTAATAACCTCGATTAGTCTGTTTTCCTGTCTACTGTTCGACTCCATTATGATCATAAATCGGATTTGTCTGAATGGCTTAACTAACTAGCTCAAAGTCATACTATCAATGACTTGTTAGTCTGCACGCCTCCAAACGTTGTTGGTACAGTAACCAGTCACAAAGAGAGAGAAAGTGTGTGTGTGTGCAAATATTATGCGTTGCTTTCCATGCAGTCAAAGGGCCAATGTCCCTTCACTTTACTTTGTGTTTGTCGGCAGGAGTCGTTGATGCTTTTTAACTCACTCTGCTTTGTGTTTAAGCGGATTAAATAATTTTGGCTTTTCACAATTTCTTATTAACAGTCTAATATTTGTTAGCACTTTAATTTGGAACGAGGGAATGTTTTCTTTCGGAACCCACGATCTGGGTGACATTGGCCAGTGAATTTCATTCTCCCTCCCCTCAACCACCCAAGGAATAAGACTCTCAGTAGGGTTGGCGAGTCGAGGCAGCGGGTTACCGATGTTTTGACTTTGTGTCGTCGCGGACTTTTGCACTAAACTACCGCTTGCTTTTCGTGCAAGTCGGCAGTCAGATCGGCGAGGTGAGAAGGGGGGTTCGGCCTCCGCAGTTTAGGTCCTTTCCGCCACACAAACCCTGCCCTGGTGTTTCGCTGACTCCATTTTAAGATGTTTGCCTGAAAAGGCTTGTTGTTTTGCTCATCAAACGGAAAATAAACCCCGAGATCCACCATCGTTTATCCCACTCACCTGATGGACCGAAAGTGCACCCTCTGACGCTATCGACACTAACTTTAGGCAAAAAACCAAAAAAAACTTGCTGCGTTACAACCTAAGCCAAGAATTTAATTCTGGCCTAAACATTGCATTATTTGAAACGTTCCTTTCAGATTCTCCTGAAACGTAACGGAATTTCTCAGCTAACCGAGGGCTTCCATCTGTTGCATATCGCCTTTCGACGCATACAAATGCTCCATCTGTAACCTTTTTTACAGGTGATCACTTTCTTCCCTGGTCATACAGTGTGCTTGTTACAGTTGGTGTTTTTTATGATCATAGTCATCTGTTTGGGAACAGACGCGGGATTTTACTGCCTTCTGCCATTGCACCCATGTTGTTGAGAGTCTAGCCAAAGCGTTCATTCGGTTGTGAAGTTAATAATCTAGCTGGTATCATTAAATGGCTTTCGCGGTGGTGCTGTCTCGAACAGTCTTTCGTGTTCTTGAGTTAGTCAAAGTTGAATTAATTATCCACTTTAACTGCGTGAACTAGGTTATTATATGTCGCCCTACCGTCACGCACACCCCACATTCCAACCCTCACTATTAATATTTGCTTGGTCTATGTTCCACAACCACACAGCTAGTCGTGTTCAAAATAATAGTGATAGTGCTCGAAATAATCTGCTTGGGCATTGGGAGGCCCTGATCGCGCTGCACAAACCACACACCTTGTGCCCTCTTCTCAGTTACGGTACAGAAATTAGTCCCGACAATGACATGGTCGAGATCATTGAAGGAGAAGAGTCTGTTGAGGGTCCTGGTATATAGTTCAGGACTACGAACTGGGCCTGCTACGTTGTATTTACACGTCACACAAATGGTGGGGACAGCAGGTTATTAAAAGGTTCAACTCAGTGTTGTTGTGTGCGTGCATGTCCAAAGTTGTGCATGGTTAGCCAGTGGGGTGGTACACGCACAGACGTGTGTGAGCAGACGATTCCGCTTGGCTGACGGGCACTCTAAGCACAGTGGGGTGGTGGGTCGGGAGATGCGGCGACAAAGCGGATGAACGTGAATCAACACGATTCGCTATGGGACCTAATTGTCCTTTACCAATCTAGACGCCTTGGTTATGTGTGTAGGAAGTAGACCGAGCCATCGCAGTTGGTTTAACTGTTTTACTTTCTACAGTGAACGTAAAACATTTGTGTTTTCTGAATGTCTGCCATTGCGTTTCTGTCCAAAAATATTCTTTTCAGATCCCCTAATTCACGAGGGGGAACACAGGTGTTCGGGGCTTATCCTCATTTACGTTTTGAGTCCAACAGGAGTCACAAACTACGTGGAAATCGTCATGAATCACTAAAACGTCGTCGGATCATAATTATAACCCTACTCGGACAATAATTGCTACCCTTAGCAAGCCCCCTCGTTGCGACGTAGCATTTTTCGCCGCCTCCGTCTCATTCCAATTCAATCAGGCCTGGATCTTGCTGGCGTCTGTTTATCACACCTTACGCTAAATGTGGTTGGGAGCAAAACTAAGACAATTCTTCTTTGAGTTTCCTGAATCACGTTCCTTCGCCGCAATTGTTGTAGTTTGTTTTTTTTTCATAGATATTCCTAATGTGGTCTGAACGAGCTCAACGTATTTTGGTCAAAATGGGTAAATTCATTGCCAGCTTGCTTATTGAACGGAAAGTCGAGGCACAGGTTTGAGCGATGTGATAATAATAAACCACTACCCTCGAAATACCTCCCCTCAGTTTTGTTGTGTCTTTGATAATTTGAGTTAAAGACGTCGTTGGAGTGTTCAAATCAGTTGTAGTTAAGGCTGTGATTCACGTATGCTTTTGGTCACACTCAAAGTAGCCGTATTCAATTCAAATTTACAATCCAACGAATGACTTCCCGGGATCAGGCTGTGCAGACAAACTTAAGGCCCAAATGAATAAAGTTAACTGGTTTCATGTTCTCTCTTGTTTATATGAGTTTTGCTACTTTAAGTGTATCAAATTCAAACACGTAAAGTTGCAACTCCTCTATCAGACCCTGTTAGTATTTTTTTTTGATGTCATACTCTTGCTTTTTCCCTATTCCAAGTGAGGAGTCAAATTTCGGAACACTAATTTTGGTAGTGATCAAGATGGTGCCTCTCGTTTTTGTGGGCGTTTTCACCTTTCATTTTACGTACTCTCAACGTCAAGGCAAAATGGCATCTTCCCAAAAGAGAGGACCACAATGACTCCCCGTTGTTGGGGAGTGAGTTTTCTCCATCTTCACACAGGGAGTTGTTTAGACATTAATAGTGTTCGGTCGGAGTAGCTGCAAAAAAATTCCGCGTCTTTCCGCGGATGTCGTGTTCTCACTGCGCTCTTAACCGATAACCTTACCCACGTTTTGTTGTTGGTCACGCTTTGCGGAAGCAGTAATGGGGTCGGTCTAGTGGGTTACCTAATCTTCGTTTAGATTTTGTAATCCCCGGAAGTTGAATTCCACTGGTAAAAGTTTTTAGGCATTTGGACGGGCGCTTAGCTTGCCCCTTTTGTCTAGAAACGGAAGTTGTTGTAGTGACCTCACTTGCTCCCCTTACTCCAATAAAATTCCGCACTATTTTTTTTAATCTATGCTATATTTTAATATTGCTACTTATTTGTGCTACAGGGAATGAAAAGGTGACTCTGTAGATGGCCACTTTTAGTTGAAATAAAGAAGAAATTGTACACAAGAGCAAACAAGAAAACCGTGATTTATACCAGCAGTCATCGCCTTATTTATAATCGACTGATTTTATATCCAGCTTCATTTGAAGTGGGCGATAGCGATTGGATTGCTCAAATGACGTTTTTCAGGTCGCAACCTTCGATACCATCTTCGCCGCTTGCCTTTAGCCATTAAGCTGTCTCTTGCCTCAGTCCTCAACAATTCTGCCCCTTTTGTTGCTTTCAGACCATTTATGCTTAAACTAAATTCATGTGGGCTCTTTTTGATGCCACAAGTTCAAGTTTTCAGTCGCTGATTACGGCTACACACACATAGAATTGTCAAACACCTCCTTTCTTGGTGGATCAGTGTTCATGCTTGACCTGGCCCTCTTGCGACTTGCTGGCCAATTAAGTTCTAATGGTTAAGCGCCCCGCACACTTACTTGTATCACTGATTTTCGGGGTCTTTAGACTGTCGCTCGGGTTATTTCTTGCTCGTTTTCATTCAAGTACGTTTGACATTGCAGTATTTATCACTTCTTCTGAACTTGACTCACATGTTTACTGCTCCCCTCTTTATCCGTAGTTCGGAACTTGATTTACGCTTATACTTCTGGAAGGAATTTATAGATAATAAGCGGAACACAATTTCATGCGGTACGCGTTGGGCGCTTGTACCTCGTACTGCAAGATCTTATGCCTATTTTTCTACTTCCAGGAGTTCTCTTGTCACCCTAAGCCGCGATTTTGTGTTACCGTTTTATCCGCGTTATTTCAAGCTTTCTAGTGTGCCTTTCGTTGTAGCGTCGTGTAAGGTGTTTCCGCTCTCCAAATGCACGCACACACACACACGTAGGCGTCCGCATCATGCGGCAGTAAGTGCATAGTTGTCGGCCCTCACTTGCATACACACGACCATGTCATCCACTGGGTGAATTTCTTTGCTTCAACTCAACTTCACTGGAATTCCCTGGGGAATGTTCATAGCGCGGTGGCCACACAGACGGCTGAGGTAATTCATTTTTTGTGGTGAATATCGGCGAGACAGGCGAAGCCGCGTTTAACATTGCCCGTGAGCATACACTGCAGTGCAACCCCATTCCACCGCTAAGAACCTACACACACACACATAGGTTTATGGCAGTTTTGTTCGGAATGTTAATTTTTAATACAATTCTGTCTCTTCAAACTTCAGGAGACAAACTGTCCAAGTTGAGCTGTAGATGTTGTAATTTATTCGATTTAGAATCCCGATGCCGCATATTTGCCCATCGAATTCACCCCATCAATACCGTATTTTTTGGCGAATATAGTCTCCCTTTCAATTAATGCCTGATATTATTGTCTCGTTGTGTTACGTTTTTCCGTAACAAAAGAGATGACCTCTCAAATAACGGTGCCAGATCCCTTGCTGAAAGCTAGAACCGACCTTCCCAGGCTAATACCAGAACAAGACCAGAGCTCGAGTAGAGAGCTTTATTCACGTCAGCCACGTGCGGAGAAGAAGTGAAATCGAAAGTAAAAACGAAACTAATTCAAGTCAAGGTTAACCTAGACTTGATAAAAGCGTAACAAAACAAATGCTAATAAATTAATGTAAATAGAATCAGAAACCAATCTTGGGGAATCGTGGATCCCCAACACATTGCTCTGTCTCAAACGTCGAAATCACATCCTACGGTTTGTATTGCATGTATTCTGCCTGTCGAGTTTTGCATTTGTACTTATTTAATTTCCCTGGTCCATTTCTACTTCATGTGGTAATTTCGCTTGTGACCGTTGCAAGGTTAAATACCCGAAAGACCGCCATGTGGATGCGAGGCGGGTGGACCAACAGCCACGACGTTCGAAAATGACACTAACGGTGTTGACTAAGTTGTCCGCGCTACACGCAGACACTTAAATATTCCCGGTTTCATTAACGAACTCAACTAACTAATGTGGAGTAACGTCGAATTTATTATCGTTAAACTTACAAGATTAATGTCACCACTGCTTGATTTTCCGCGTCTTTCTAGCTACACTGGAAAGGACTAGTTTAGCCAATTTAGAAAAATAAGTTAGATGACATTTTTCGTGGTTCATTTTGTCTGATGTTTTGGAGGTGTACGATTTCCCCTGGGACGAATCCTATCGCTGAGTGCCATTTCTAAGGCAGGCAAATCAGTGGTGAGGTTGTTTTCGTTTCACTAGCTCTCCAAATTAACTCGCGAATATGAGCACCCTGGAAAATTGCAGGAGCTTTTCTCTCCCTCAATTAGACTATTTTGTTTTGTTTTTCGAAGTCGATTCGCTCTTCACAAACAAACAATCCCTGTGCTATTATTTCCTTCAGTTATGGCGAAGGAGCTCCAATGTTCATGGAGCTCCGTGTTTGCATGGTGGAACAGAGCTGTTCCCAATGGTTCGCACGTCTTTCCCTGAGGCGAACGCCCCGCCTGTTTTAGCTACTTTTCGTCAGAGAAAGCCGTGTACACCTTGGATGAAACGTCGAAAGGGTGGGTCTCGCCTATGGTGGCATTTCGTGTTCCCGCTGTGGACCTCGCGCTCCCGTTTACTTGCTTTGGGTGTCGGTGGAAAGCCGTGTTGCCGGCACTGCCCGTTGTGGTCGATGTGGGTGGGAGCTTTCATCCACATGTCACGAAGTCTGCGGCTGTGTCCAGAGCCCTTGGGTTACCAAGACAGAGTTCCAGCTTTCACTCGGTCCCAAGATAACACTGCTTGCCAGTTATGTCTAAAATACCGGTGCCATTCATGCACCCCTTCAACGCCTGTTGTTGACTAGCATTCGTAATCCACCAATTTTAATTACGATTGGTGTTTCCACTTTCAAGCAGCTACATCGGCTTTGTTCAATTTGTGTAATTCTATAACCCTTCACGATTCCTCAATGATTTGTAGTAGGACAAATCTGTTAGGTGTTAACGAGAGTCGTAAAAAGCATGATGTCTCAGGTCCACTTCGATGCATTACTGCTTGGTTTCCGCGTGCGCTCAACTGCGAAATAATGCTCAAGCCGTGGGACTTCCCCACACTGCGTGAATGAGCAGTCAGCGAATGTCATCGACTCCTCGCAAATGCAGAAACTGCCTCCCTATTTTGTCACAATAAATTAGATTCAACTACTTAGCTATCTGACGGATCCAGTGCCACAATAATTTGTTTCTACATCCATTACCGTATTTTAGACTAAAATGAAATGTACCTACTTTTGTTTGATTACGGACGCCTTCTGCAGTTACGACGATAATTTCGATATCTCACATGCATTGCGAATGAACGAAAAATATTTTAACATACGAAAAGCGAAATATAGGTGTGCTTTCTTGTAAATTACCGTTACTTTGCAGTTACTAGCGCCACTAATAGCTGCACTTATTGTTTTCCATCGCTACAGTCAATGTTGATTGTCCACTCCCCCGAGTTAGTCCCTCACTCAAGGCTTGACTTCGTGTCCTTGTTTTTGAACCCTCCGAGTTCTACAGACGTAGACATGGTTGAAACTCAGATTTGCAATTGGTGCAAAAGTAGCGTCTATTTTCTAATGTCCACATTTATCACAACTTTGTTTCTTGTTGTGGTTTCTGCTATCATATTAAATGATTTACACCAGCCTCAACGCAAGTGATGCTCACGAATGCGCACTTCAAATATCGTGGCTTTCTTTATTTTATCCAAGATTCGTCAAAGCGGGCATAACTTGCGCACCAACTTGATAGTGCCAGAGCCCAGTTTTTACGTCCTTCGTGTTGATTTTCAGCACTTGCTGACCCTCCAGCGGCACCTCTACTTCACACATTGGATTCCTGTTGCGGCTAGCTGGACCACATGCTAAGTAGTGCCTTGTTTATCAACTAAATATTAAGACCAGTCCAACTGCATAGCCCTAGGATTTTGAACACAATGCGCTTTTATATTATTGTGGAAGAAAAGGAGAAAGTGATGGTAATGAAGCAAGTGTGCCTGATTTCTCTAGTCGGGATTTTGTGTGATTGGCACTTAGCTAAATTAAGGAAAACCATGTGAAGGTCGCTTGCCGTTGGGCTAACTGACGTTCCGTGAATCCACATGTATTCCCATCTACACTGATCACCTGAGCTTGGGTTGGCTCCAAAGAGCATACAGTGCATTATTGGGCAGGCTGACTTTCTGAAGCACGCTAAATTGTTTTCTCCTAGTTGCAGGACCCAAAGACAAAGCTAATGTTGCCTAGCAAAATTAAAGCCTAGAACGTAAACTGGCTTTGCGTAACCTCTAATTGAAGGGCTACGCTGCCAGCGGAGTGACATCAGCCGCATTCCCTTGCTGAATAATCTCCTTTTTACCACGCTAAAAACTCCGCCTTCAATACATTTCGCTGCACACACTCCAGAGACCCGCCTCTGCAACTGCGGTCCCAAAAGGCCGATCGACCGAGACCACGTTCTCCCTTTAATTTGACATCGATTAATTCGAGTTGGTGGAGTCAACACGAGGTGGGTGTCGCTTGAGCATTCCACCGCGAATGCATGCGCTAACACAATGGTGATTAGTGTGAAACACCCACCGATTTTGCTATCAATCTGCTTCACTCTCTCTCTCACTCTCTCTCTGTTCGTCTGCATCTTCACACGGGGGACAGCGAAAAGTACTTAACAGTCAAATCGACGAACACACGAGCCTCTGGGTCGCAACCACGAGCCCTTTGACGTTGTCTGGCGTAGAGGGGTGCAACATCGTGTGTAGAAAGGTCATGTGTACGGGTGAGATCGCGAATCAGAACTGATTTGCTTCATTAACACCGTGTCCAGTAACAACGTCTGCGGACTCACGCACATCCACACACACACACACACACACACACACACACACACTTGGGACCTCGTGAAGTGGGAGGACGTGCTTGTCCAATTGGTTGGTGCTGTTGATAGTTGAACATTCCACCGTCTTTTTCTGCAAATCGTAATTCACAGAGTCCAGTTTAAAACATGGAGAGAGAGAGAGAAGAAGAAGAAGCTGACTTTTAATGTGGCCTAACAGATGGCAACGTTCGGTCACAGTTTGGGTGGATGGGGGCGTGGCTTGTTTACAGTGTCTAACCAACTGCGCACATGTTGAGTTCCCAAAACCACGGCCATTCTTCCTTTTTATGATGCCTTACTAAATGCCTTCTGTGGAGCACATTTACCACACCGTTCTCTTCACACAATACGACAGATGCCGAGCAATACAACAGGACCAATCGAATAGCAGCGGACACGAGGAAGCAGGCTGTGTCAGCGATTCACAGAGGCCATTTCCACAAAACGTCATCACTGTACCTTTGGGTTGAGCTCTTTCAGCACCCGAGCATGCCGAGGTGCTCGCGTTTATTCCACGCACAGTTTGCCGAGAAAGATTCTTCGAATCACTTTGTGAAGCGCAAGTTGTGAAGCTACAGCAGGGTCTATACCCGTTCCAACTTCCGCCAGACTCTCTTGGATCGGAAAATTTATTGCCGTGAAAACACTTGCTATGCAGTCACCTTCAAGTATTAGTGTTTGTTATGGGAAAACTACGTTCAGGCACTAAACACTCTTGTCATGATTTACCTCCACTTGGGATGAAGTGAGGTTAATCCAGCGTGATTTCGTTGCTCACACGGAACGATCTGTGGTTAGTGGGGAGAACGATCGCCGACTAAAAACACACTTCTGTACATTCCCACTTGCCAACCCCCTCAAACCCCGAATACCTAGACAAACAATGCCATCATAGCGTTTCGTCGTCGTAAGTAGAGCCCTTTCTTCCACAGTGGAAAGGTGTACTACACTCCAGTAATTGTGGTGAAGCGCTGTGGCCTTCTCACCTGCCCACAACCGAAACACGGTGTTCCCGTTAACTGCGAACTTTTCTTGATTGAGTGATCAAAGGCCTCCGGCGAGCCGTGCACAAGACGTTCAAATCGAACTAAATTCCGACCATTTCAACACCCTAACTGACAGCGTGCCCGAAGGGATTGCGTGTTATTTTTCGCCAAAAACAGAATTAAATTAAATCGTGAACTTGCCCATATCCACGAAAAGTAAATATTACTTAATTTGTCATCACTGAATCACGAAATTATTAGTGCTGTTTTCAGAATACGCCAATTTCTCTAAGTAGTTCCGTCGAAATCACCCTTGTCAATGTAACATTACTGGCGAAATCAACGTCTATGCGATGTGAAATCGCAGTTTGACTGAACAATGTACAGCTGGTTGGTGGCGTGTGTTTGTTGCCGAGGCCACTGACATTGATCGAATCAGTTTGTCCTGTTTTCCCTTGGTGATGTCTTTCAGTTGTTGCCGACTCTCCAGTCTCTGGTGTAAGCTTTAATCACCAGAAGTTCGGATTTTTAACTGCTGCGGGCCTTTGGTACGCACGAAATGACTTTCAGGTGACAAATACACCGAGCCAGAAGCGACCGGTTGGCGGGTGTTCCTGCCAACTTAACACCAGCCACTTGTAAAATGGCGAAGCTTTCTCACTGAGTCTACCCTCAGGCCACCGTTCTGATTAGCTTCATTTGCATACGTGAACAAAACACCTTTTGTGCAAGGCAGACGCCTCTTGTCTCTAAATATCCAACTTAGTAAAGAGCTGCCATCGAGTCAGTGGCAATTCCGGGCTGAAAAACTCGCAAAGAAGTCAAAAACGCCCACATCCGCAAGATTTGCCCAGGATTGTGGTGATTGCGACATCCCATCAATGTCCAATTTCGAGTGCTCGGTAGGCTTTTGTGGCATGACTTCCAGGTGCTTCTTCTGCACCAAGGGCGTTGTTTGGGAAGAGTTCCATACTGCCCACACAAACACATTTAATTCCAGATATTTTGTACCAGAGAGGGTTGCAGGCTGTCTTCTTTTCAAGCGCACCATGATGTCATGTGCTTCAGTGCCACTTAGAGCAAATTCTTTGAATGCATACTGCTGGCCTTGATTCGGTTGAGGCGGATTCTGCTAAATTGTCATATTTTCCATTTGCCATTCCTAGAAATTGTTCCTGCTAGAGGTTGTGTTTCACTGTCTTACAGCACCTTGTTACGAAGAGGCTTACTTGTAGCCAAGCTACCACCAGCCCCGGAAGAATGCTTCAACGGGAGACTTCTTCTACATTAGGGCTAGTGGATGCCCTTTACGTCAGGTTGTTCAACTTGACCACCCCATGTAGATTTGTTCGAGATTGGCCCAGACTCACAACCAAAAAGACTAGAGTTTAACTGAGACGCCTGACACAATAACCAATTATAACACACGGTTGGCTCTGTGTGGACAAAGCTCCGATGTCTACCCAGTGTCCGCTTGATTATAAAATGATTTTCAGCCACACACGTTCGACAGTTCATAGCAGTTTATTTCACTAATATCAAAGTGTCCATTTCGTCTGAAGGAAGAGCCTGCCACATGTAGGCGTGAACACATCCATAAGCATTTTTTTCTCAAATTGATTCGTTTTAAAACCTGGAAGCCACAAACCTTTCTCGACGTAAAAACAAGAAACCTGATAAAGCTTGCAAAGAAAAACGCGAAACTTCTGATGTTGACTGCTTAGGAGAACGCGTGTGTTAGAATCGTATTGAAAAGTTCTTTTGTGGAAATTCCTTGCCATTAACGATCAACATTCTGCAGTTGATGATGACTAGAATATGATCATTGCTTAACGGTGCTACAGATTTCCAAGCGGCTAATTACCGTATTAAGTTAGAAAGCCAAATATTACTAAAAATGTTATGAACCTTGTAATAAGCTTGGTTTCTTGGTTCGACGTGAACGGGAGGAAAGTCACTTGACCCGACCAATATTTGCGATACGCTAATCGAAGGCAATAAAAGAGACCGCAATATGGAGAGTCTACGATGGCATCAACCAAAAACTACCATGACTTTGGATAAACTGCTTCCAAGGAATCAAAGTCAAATCAGGTATTTGCTGCGAATTATTGATGAAGCTGGGATCGAAAACAATCGAAGTCCCTGGGACTAGCTAGTCGAGAAGTTGTGGCCCAAGGCATAACTTGTCTTTGGTAACCAAGGAACAAATATCGGCGCCTGATTGGAAAGTGATGTCAAATCCTTCATACAGCCCTCACTTTGAAACACCCGATTACCACTTACTCCGAAACATGAACAGATTCTAAAATAGTCGACTTGAAGTCACAATCGGTTATGTCATTTGTTGCTAAGGTTCTGACGTTCAAAACGCGCAGATTCAAGAAATTGCCCGACAGAAAAGAAAAATACAACTGATTAAAGTTCAAGCTTGAAATGTGTAAAAAAACGAATTCCATTCCATATTATCACTTTGATAGGCTAATTAGAATACACTTCAAGTAACCGAGAACTAATTAAACAGCAGTTGCACATGACTAAAAATTCCCTCATTAGGTGATCATGTGATCCGACCAAATGTGGCATATGAAGTAGACTTTATTGTTCAATGATCTTTATATGCCAATGTAGAAAAAACCACCTATATCATCAAGCTTTGCGGTTGGTTGTACCGGATTTGTGGTTTACTTGAGAGTAGATATTTTTTCGGGATCACAACACAGAGCACAATACTAATTTCAACAATCTCCCCCAGCCGAATTCGCGTGTAGTTTTTGGCAGTGGCAAATATTCACCACAAAAGAGATGGCACTGGTGCTGCCAGCGGGACGCAAAGAGGGGTACGAGGAGTGGAACGAGCCGGAGTCCATTTAGTTTGAAACACGGCGAACAAAACAGAAAGCACGCGGTACTGACGACAGCCGGTCATGAATAGTTTTGCAAATCACTGATCTCGCGGCAGACTGGACGTCTGGCACAAGGACCAATTCGATGACACTAACCTGGCTGAGACTGTCGTGACCAAAGCGTCGAAAATGAGGCAAAAGGAGCAAAAAAGATAGCGATAGCGAATAGAACAGCTTGCGGAGAGACGTACCGAGAGTATAATTTGAGCTTGTGCTCCAACGGGCAGGTAGCCAGAGCGACTTCGAAATGCCTGAAATAAACAAACGATCATTTAGTCTTCAAATATATGATCTCAAAACCTAGATCATAAAATGAAGTCCAGGTTTTTAACAAAGGCAAATACCCAAGTAACAGATACGTTCCACAAAATCCAAGGCAAAAATATCGTATCAGATTGTTGAGCAACTTGCGTGCCATTGCAAACAGTAATTCAATCCAGAAAAGATAACAACTAAAAAGAATATCTGAAAATTTGACACAAGACTACACGCAAGAGTTCAAGTGACGGGTGTTTTGAAGTCTTCACTGAAAACCCAACGCATATGACGCGAAAATGATTTTTCAGTAATAAAACATAATT
>UXSR01000631.1:0-22838 GCA_900604375.1 Mesocestoides corti
GGTAAAAGATGGAGCGAATCCAGCACTTCCCCTCGTTACCCGATCGCAGACCTACCTCGTAGGTTGCCGTGTCGTTTTCCCCAGTAAACTCAGTCAGCCTCGGGTACATAAAATCCAACTCACTGCATGATACAGAGAGATGTTGGCATTTGTCAGGTAGGGGATGAAGGCTCATGTGCTTAACATTTTGCGTCCTGGGCAAGCACATGCCCAGGCTCGAACCTGCAACCATTTCGAGAAACTCCCGTCCTCCGTCAGGTACGCGAAAAAGCGTTCCCTCCAAAGGCCGATACATTGGCGCCTGGTCGCCAAGTCCATCCAAAAGAACGTCCGTGTCGGCGCTTGCATGAATGTCTACGTAAGTCTCACACGATCCCATTACTTCAAAGTATGTGGTCATCTTGTGTCCAGTTGGAATGCCTTCACGAAAAGACATGTTCCTTTTCAATTTCTTCCAGGTTTCTGGCTTCATCCACTTTGTGCCTCGTGCACACGCCAATCCCACCGTTGCAGTCATGTTTGCCGGACTGAGATCAAAGATGCGCATTCGACTTTCTCGGTCTGCAGCCAATTTGAGGAACACTTGTAACGCACGCTCGCGATCTTCACGATGAACAATCAAGTCGAAATTCGCCTCATACGGCACTCTTCCGTGATATCGCAATGAGCCCAGAAGTGATCCATACGCTATCACAAATCTTATTTCCATCGATCGAAATTCGTTGCGAATAAGTCGAAGCGATTCCTTAATATAGAATTCGTTGTAAAATGGAATTTCAGGAAAGCAAGTCAGAATGTCAACTTCTCTGCCAATCACTTTCCGATCCCCGTCCGTGTGGCACCAGTTGCTTGGTGCCTGGATGAATTCAGAGCGGTCCAACTCGATGAGCAGGAGTGTAGTGTTGTCATTAGGCCGGATGATATCAACGTTGTGATAATCACTAGGAAGGTATGATTGGTCGACCAGACTGAGTATCTTTCGCTTCACTGACTCTTCATTTGGCGCTTGCAGAAATATGTTGGGTTCTTCAAGGACTTCTGTTTGTGGGTGGAGGTAAAGTGTTCTACAAATAAGGACAGTAGCTATGACAACGCCTAGAACAAGACATCCCAGGTTCCAGCGACTTCGCATTTTTGCAACCATGCGAAATGCAGATTTGTCTTGGTGTAATAAATTGCAAGTTTATATGATTAAGTTCTTCCTACTGTGAGTTTGGCTGCCAATCATATGTGTTCTTGCCACACACCATGCTCCATGTATGTGAAAGACAGACAGAGACACAAGCCTTGGTATTTGCGTCAAATGAATCTGTGTGGTTCCACAGTGATGCATTTGCCAAACAGGCTGCATCCGGAGAGTGTCAATACAATCGTGAGGTTCTGTCACATCTTTCATATTTGGCTGACCTGGCTCCACGGAAATTTCATCCCCTTCAATCACAATCAAGCAGCGAACGAAACAAATCGTAAGACAATTTTTGCGTCAGCATCTTATTGCAAGGGCACTAAATTAGGCTGGGAATTCGGTTGAAAAAAATAGCAAATAACAGCACAGTTTACATAACGGAATAAATTGCGGTTTGTTATGTTTCGGAACTGTGTTTTCCAGTAAAAGCTGTTCCCCTGTGCTGTCAGCACATCATGCATGATTAGGGTTGAAATTTACGTTCAAGTATGCTTTTCTTTCATTTATTTGCCTTGAACCTGAACTTTACTCAACTACTAGATTTTTGAGGCTCGACGTGACCTTGAATTCAATCAGAAAAAGTCAAGACAAGCGAAGTTACGAACATTCATGTCACCACTAGTTTTGAACGGTTCGGCAGCGTTTACCCTGGTTTAGCACCCATGAAACATGATCCCCTGATTTTAATTTCGATCCAAAATATCGCATCATGCATCCGCCATACTCAGAAATTAGTCAGATGGTCGTGTTTTTTACTTGTGCTTGTATTTCTTACCTTGTGATGAATGTTGCTTGTCGAAATCCAACAGCACTGACTCTACTGACTTTAAAAAACGAAAAAAGCACAAAACAACAGTATGCAATCGAATTGATGAACGACTACATTCGATTGTTAGAGATATAAGTCACTTTACTCACATGTTCTTAATAGGTGTTTTTACTATCTCCTCTTGCGGCCAGTTGCACAATCCACTTTGTTGCAATATACACCAAGGCATTTCAGATGGTTCTCAAGCTGCGTACTCGTCGTACTAACTCTACGAATAACGTTGTGATTCAGTACTCCCAGGGATAGCAATGAGCATACATTGATTACCACCTGCTCAGACAGGCACTAATGATCTGATTGATCCATGACAAATATGTAAATTTGTGAAAATATGAAGAATGGAGGTACCTGATTGGAGACGTTGCCAATGTCTACATGCTTAAGTGGATAACCGGTCAATGAAGGTTGTTGCTTACAAGCTTCACTTCAATCTTTTGAAATGAATCAGCAAAAGTGCTCATGCGCATAGAGGGCATAGTGTTAAAAACAGGCTTCCAAATTTAGGCCGATTGTTTGCACAACGTAAGTGGTGTTTGTAAGTTTCTTGGCTCCCTGGCCTGCTTCACATGGTTGCATTAGTCGAAAACTGGCAATTGATGATACGAATGCTTCAAGTGTATTAATACATCACTCTTTTCTAGTCAACAGCAGTACGTAGTGTCTTTAATTATTTTCAAATAACAATGTCCATGTATCTTTGTTCTTTCAGCATACCTTGTTTCACACTCTCTATTTCGTATGAAATTGTTACGACTCTTGGAACACAAATGCAAAACTGTAGAGTGGAAATAATCGGAGTGCTTTTGTTAACACGTAATGAACCTCTTACACTTCCACTCAGGCGAAATGTGTATGAGACAGCGCCTCTTCATGTTAACGCAAGGCATGACCTCCAACAGAGAGCTTTACCATCTCATCAAAGCACCCTTTTCAAGCTCACAAGCGCCAAGTTATTTATGGCGTGGGCTGTTATGAGTGCGGTAAGAGGAAGGTTACACTCAGAGGTTAACAGATCAATAAGAATAGGTGGGCAATGCGAATACGATTTTCGGTGTGCATAAGCATAGTTGATAGTAAGAAAATAATATGTTGCAAAAATCTTCGTAAGTCTAGTCTTGGGGAAGCCGAACCCCCAACAGAAATTGTCACAGCATGCTGACTGTTTCTTTCGAATCACAATCCAACCAACAGATTAGCAGTGGGGGCAGTGTTTGTATTGTTGAGGTCGCCGGTATGTTTTATTGAACCACGTTGAGACCAACGATTTGCACTGGCACAGCCCGTACGACGGTAGAGCAGAAATGCAGTTAATGCGCAGCTGAGCTAATTTATTATAACAGTAAGGGTGTGTCTAGGTGTACAAGATAGCAAGTCAGTTTATATGCGATTGATTCTACTTCGATTCTTGAACGAACACATCTACGTGCAGAGCATTCACGTAAATCAATCAAATCAAGTTGGATCACGACTGCTCTGTATGCTTGCTACAGTTTACAGATAGTCGGGCCATAAGAATTTCGGATCCTAATTTTCTAGGGCCTCTTCACCTATTTAGATGGCACGAATTTCATTGGCTAATGTTTGGGAGCAATCGGACAAGGTGTTCCATTTCAAATATACACACAAACATACAGTCAAATGTAACCGCAATTCGTGGAAATGCCAACGGTAAATTGACATCAATTGAAGCCTCTCTGGTAGACCATTCCAGAACAGGCACATTTCAGGGCAGAAGTCGGATTTAGTAAACTGTGGAAAGCTATCATGGTCGCGGATTCTCATGCACCTAACAGAACCCAATTCGATGCATACGACCACTGGGTGCACGCTGTGAGCAGAGTTGCACCAAAACGATTGATACTGCTTATGGCAAAGTCGCCCACTGTCCAGCCGGTCGTTTACGCGAAGCAGTGTCTCGAAAGTGTTGACTTCTGATACGATACTTCATATTGTGCCCGATTAATTAAACATATGACATTTAAAGTTTCACGAGGAAAATCACATAGGTTTATATTAAGTTCTATCCGTAAACAGAGCCGCGCACTCTGATATCTGGTGCCGCTGATCCCTTGTCTGATGCTAGATTCCACTTTTCCAGTGCAGGACGAAGACCAGATCTCATGTTCAGAGCTTCCACTGTCTCAGTCAAAGGTCCATTGATCTGTCAGAATGTGCCTACGTGTGCGTAAGTCGGAGACGAATCTGACCTGATGGATTAATGCGGATTAACATAGACGGAGCAGAAAGTGGGCTGCTGTGGGTAACTCGCCCAATAAGTGGCGGGTTTGGATTGTATTGCAAAATTATGGGCATCTTTCATTTGTGGACTAACATATCTACCTACCACCATGATATTTACACATTGTGAAAGAACTGCACTCAGCCCTTGAAAGAATATGCAGCTTGAAATTATAGCTGATTGGTTTTCTTTTTTCCAGTGAGAGTATCGTGAGTGGATAGCTCACTCAAATAACACTCGCGTGAGCTTGTGCAACACTCGCCTCACACTTCATGGCGGAGAATCTTTTTCAAATTTAGGCAGCTCGTGAATGTCCTTGGGGTTGCTAAAACAGCCCATCCTGCTTCCTTTTCTACAGAGAATTCGAGGATGCATGACTTGAATGCAACCAAATACCGCCACGTTCGTGTTAGCACCTAGTGCAAAACAAGTGTTTTTGGATTTCGTCTACAAATAGAAATTAATACTGCGTCATAGAACCTACTAGATGGCAGATATAAATTTGTTAACCTATTTTTCAGTGAAACAATGGAGTTGTTGTAGACAAAGTAATAAAGGCTGCTTGTCATTTGGCCGGTTGGTTTTGCATTCAAAAGCTGCTATTATTACTCCCATGATCCACCTCTAGTTGCCTTACAAACCAGATTCAGAGAAAAAAACTGAGCCGTCTTTTTTTCCAACCAGCATTTTGCAGACTTTAAAAGGTGACAACCAGTGTACACACTACTTCTAGTCATAGCTCCTAAATTTCCGGTGACTCAAGTGAAGTAAATCATTTTTCATCCAAGCACCCACGGGCTGAATTCCGGTGTTTGATTTAATTTAGCCAGTTGTGTACAGCCTACACCATCACTGCGTGAACCACTTCAAGTGCCAATCAACCTTTCTTGAGACGCTAGTTCTCCAAGTCCGATTGTAAGTGTCCTAGAAACAAAGTTTTGAGGGAATGGAGATATTTCTAGTCTGAACATCTTATTACACATGTAATGGACATCTAAGTAGTGAATCGTGTTGATCCACGCCCGTAACTTGGTCGCTGTAGGCTCACACACATACACACGTCCCCTTTTCACGGTGTGCCCGCCAGTCAGTGACGCCTACCCATTTACGCCCCTTCATATGCCGCCACCATTAACCCCTTTCTCCATGTGACCATTCAGACGACTCCATTTTTACTAGTTCACTCAACTCTATCAGTCAAGAAAACACATGAATCATGCTCCACGTTGAATACCCGCACGCATCACAGATTCAACCTCGTTGAGCTATCGAGTAGTCGGTCGTGTCTGCCATCTCTGGTCTCATGTCGTCCTTCTGTTATTCGTGTGGTATTTGGCCGCAATATAAAATTTTGCAGTATCTACAGAACATCGTGCTACTTAAGCATAATTTAATTTGTGCTTCATGTAGAGATACACAGCTAAACTGAGGCGCTTATCATATTCAAGTCATGTCATGCAGATTATTTACAAACAAAACATGATTTCAATGGAATCCCGAACATACCTTAAAAAAAGTGGCACGGTGCATTACAAATTACAAATAAAACAGCACATTAGGTAAACGATGTATGTTCGTAATTCCAACAACTCACTGCAGTCCAACCATCGCAAAAACGACAGTCTAGGAACGAATAAGGAAGATCGAGCGGATCCAGCACTTTCCCCTCCTGTCCGATTTCAGTCCAAGCTCATACATGGTGGGAGGTGTTGCAGTTGTAAACTTAAACACTCTTGGATATAGAGTGTCCAATCTGCTGCATGGCACTACTAAGTTGCGGCATTCAGGTGGTAAGAATTTGTACCGACCACGTACCACCAGAGGTATCTTCGGCACGCACATATCAAGACTCACACCATAGGTTTCCTCAAGATACGTATGTGCACCATCAAATACACGGAAAAGCGTGCCTTCTAGGGGTCGATAGATTGGCTGATACTCAGAAAGTCGGTCAAGAACCATGTCGTCATTCGTGTTTGTGTAAATGTCCACGTAGGTGCCACATGATCCCATCACCTTGAGGAAAAGATCCCAGTCGTCAACTGTTGGAATGCCGTTGTAAAAGGTGACGCTCGGTCCAAACTCCGTCCAGTTGTCGGGATTCATCCATGATGTGCTGCGGCCACAGGCAAGTCCCACCTTCGCGTTTGCACCAGCCGGTGTCAAATCGAAGACCCGCATTTGGCTCGTGGGATCTGATGCCAATTTAAGGAGTGCTTGCAGGGCACGTTCATGGTCCTCCCGATGAACCTGCAAATCGAAGTCACAATCGAAGGGCATTCTTTTGTGATACCGCAGGGAACCCAACAGAGAACCGAAGGTCATGACATATCTAATCTCTGACAATGCGAGTGCGTCTCGGATCAATCTGAGAGATCTCTTGACAACCGAATTCTTCGAGAGGAAGAATTTGGGAAAGCAAGTCCGAAGTGTATTGCTGATGTTGAATTTCCTTCGAGTGGATTTCCCATTGCACCATTTGGCGGGAGCCTGTATGAATTCGTTTCGGTGAAGTTCCAGTACAATAAAAGTATCTCCCTGACCGTGACGCATGATGTCGACCCTTTTATTGTTCTGTGATAACAATAATTTGCTAGAAATTTGAATTATCTTGTCTTTCACCATTGCTTCTCCATTTTCCACAATAATCTGTGTTGTGACGTTTTCGTGTTTCAACAGGACATTGATATATCCTAGAATTAAAAAATACAAAGAAATGATTCCTACAGCAACGTATCCCAGTTTTACATGTCTGTGACTTAGAACTGCCATGTTGAGGGAAGCTGAGTAGTCGTGCGTTGAAGCGAATATTCTTTATAGGTCAGATGCTTCAGTATCATCATTTTCTTCCAATCATCTATCCTTTTCGCTAGAGCGTTCCAGAGTCACGTGAAAAAAACCTCGTAGGAGCACACATCGTTTCAATGTGATTTGCTAATTTATGTGTCTTGGTGGATTCCGCGCTGTTTATCACACCAGGGACACGAAGTCTTTCAATCACCAATTACACTATTCTGTGTGCCACAAGATAAATACGGAACTGTGGCCCATGTAAAAGTCAGGCAGGGCTTATTCAATTCAAAACAGTCACCTACATACTATTGAAGTTTATGGCAATAGTGGAACCTAATCTTGAGAATTTATCGCAAAGAGCTAAAGCTATAAGCAACGAGCATCTCTGAGCACACCATTAGATGCTGGACCTCACAGAACTATGGTCATTCACGATGTCAAGTATTCCTGTCATGAAGATTATGACCGAATGTTACATAATTTAGTTGTTTGCCATTTTGCGTCTGTCGTTCAAGCAACATCTGCCCTTTAGTTTGGCTCAGTTGCCGATTTATAAGTGGAAAGCAATTTCTCTAACACCTTTTTTTTTAAATTTTTACCAATTACAAATCACAGAACCGAAAGTCATTTGCAAATCAGAGGCCGGTGCTAGAATCGCTTTTATTTCGGCGTAGGTTTGCTTCTTACATTAAGGGCCAAATTTGAGCGGGCGGTTCTTACACTTGAACAAACCCTTGGCTAGAGAAAGCGATTTACTTAAGGGAAGTTGGGCAACACTTGTTCCTCGTTTGTCAACATATGCTAAACTATCACATAAGGGATCAGTAAAAACTAGATGCCGCATTACGAGCGGTGGCTCTAGACGAAGTAAATAGATTTCTTATGAAACGTAAGCACTGCCTTCTTCTTTTTGAGTTGCTTCAGCTGTTTTTATAAGAATTCGGCATTTAGGTCATTAATGGTTAAGAGCAGTGAGGACATCAAACCTTTTTTTACAGCTTTTCTATCATCCTGACTTACCTTACGAGGAAACCCCCTCTGAGTCACCAAATGTAGCTGTTTGTTCAGCGTGCATTGCCACTTGTCTTCTACCCGCCATGATTGTTAAGAGCCTGTACTGCACCAATCATCTGATGTGAATTTAATCAGACGAGCTTCTGATATTGTGGCGCAATAAGGTATGACGTAACCAAAGAAGGAACACTGGAGACGAGAGAGGGGATCCACATCCGTCTTTTGTTCTATTTATTGCATTTTGATTGCATGTAAAGCAGTGGACGGGTGGGGAATTAGTAATAAGGGCTGTCAACTAACAAACAAGTGGATGCACAAATTCCTGAACGGATGATTGCGGAGAGTGGTGGAGAAAGTATTTGCTGACGGCTGTGCAATGTAGCGTGCCGACATGACCGTAGGGACGCTGTAAAATGGAGCGCGGTGTCTGAATAAGCCACGACGGGTTCGACAGACGTCCAGGTGGCCGCTGTGTTCCGTTTGTGTATTTAATAAATTGGTGAGGCGAAACATCCTCCCATCTCCAAATATTAAATACAAAACAGGGAAGTTTGCTCCGTCGTGGGGAAATGATTTCTTTTAAATTCGTGCGAAATGAGGTTATAGAGAACAAAGCCTTACTGCAATTTTGCAGTGTTCAAGCAGCGCATTTAATCTGAGAAATGAGATTTTACAGTGTAGATTGCACAAAAGGGAATGCAAGTTAAGAAAGGAAACGTGACGGGGTATGGTAATTGATGTGTGATGGCTTCATTTAGCATTAACTTACAACCCTATAGATAATAACCCGTTACATTCCGAGGAGGGTAAGAGAGGCAACAAGTGACACGGCCGTTCATTAGCCTCGCGTCCGCCAAGTGACTTTTTTTAGTCTGAGCATACGTGCGTAACTGGCATCTGCTAACAGGATCCAATAACAAAAAGGGTGAGTCATTGGTACAGTCGGGCCATCATACACGCATCACTCACGCGAGGCGGTTGTCTGTCAAAGTCAAATATTTTCCCCGAGATTGTTGGCTGCGAAACAGTATTCGCTCGAAAACTGTCGAAAGGAGTCATCAAAGCGGACAACGTGTCTCACCATTGGATTGGATCGCTTCCTAGGTTGACTTGGCTGGCGAAAACGGGAGGTGGTGCGAATAACAAATCATTTAATCTCAGTGGGCGATTATCCACCTGTTAGCTGCTACACCAGATGAGATGTTTAGATTTTCCGTTACTTGGGCGAGACACTCGTGGATGTTATGGGTCTTTTCCGTAACCTTCTCCAATTGTGTTTAAATGCTTCGAAACGAGATGATTGCCCGAATGTATGCCAGGAGAGATTTAGTCCATATTTGGCGTAGGACGGATTCATCTACCTTGCTATCTCCAACAAAGAGGTGCATATGCCGAAAGGGGTTAAGAAGGAGACCTGTCGACTACGGACCTCGTTCGAGCTGATCAATCGAGTGGGAACAGCATCTTTCAACTTTTCATAGGGGCCTTCATAAGGCATTGCTCCAAGCAAGTCAGTAACTTCTGTAGCAACACCTCTCAGTAGCCATGCATCAACATGTAAATATTCGGAGAACTGGGGGGAGGGTAACCATCTGATTGCGGAAATGGGCCTCAGGACGCATAAAAACATCTTGGGCGTTGGCACCGTACTGGAGAATGCTGACAGAAATGCTGTTTTCCAAACATATGTTTACAGCAACAGAGCCTCCCCTTGTTAGCAAAAGAGAAGGTTGTGAAACATTCGATGAAAATCACCAATCAATCGAGTCAAAAATAGAGGGTTTTGTTTGTCGGAGTCACAAAAAAGTAGTGGCTTCACTTAGAACTACCTCACAACCCTCTAGATAACAGCCCGTTACATCCTAAGAAGAGACGAAACAGAGGACACGGCAGTTTATTAGCGTCAGGTCCTCCAAGTGTCTTTTGTGAGCATGAGTCCGCGTGCGTAGCAGGCGACTGCTGACAGGAGCCAATAAAAAGTAGGGGTGAGTCATTGGCACAGTCGGACCATCATACACGCATCACTCATGCAAGGTGGCCGTCTGTCTGCTACAGATGTAATTCACTATAGCCACGTAAAGGATACTGCCAACGTATGCTGCGTGGACCTACGACCAAGAAAAAGGAAACCAGCTAGAGACCACATAAACTTGACAGGTTTTCGACGGCTGACTCATGTTGACTTCCACGTTGTGTTATTCGTGGCGAGCGTACAAACTGTTCTCTAACGTGTTCAAATTTGCAGCAGTCGGTGAGTGGCTTTTGATTAAACGGACTGAGTGCTGATGACGAGCTGATTGGCGTGAGTTACCGCTGCGGCACCACAGGAGGTAAGTAAGGGGGGTGGTGGGGCTCAACAAAGGGGTGTGTGAGAGGGGTGACTTGCAGACCATCTGACCAGACATAGACATGAGTTATGGACGTTAGCTTGCACGCCTAATCGCAGCATCAGTGTTCTTTGAAAAAATTTCACCAACAGAAGGTTTGCTTAGTTGTGCCGTTTGGGTGTGGCACTCGTTTGACGAAAGAACACGCGCGTTTTAAACAAACGGCCTTCTGCGTGCGCCAATTCGTCCAACCTTAATAAACCAATGTTTACAGTCTGGTAAATCCGCCTTTTATCTTCTTCATGTTGAAGAAAGTTTGCCGCCTTTGTCTACGCAACTTACAAAAAATCAATCGAACACGATCACTAACAACGCATTTCCAGTGCATGCGATAAACAAGAGACACCTGGGGATGACATCAGCAATTGGGAAGAAAACACAGGACTCTATCAAGTCTTAGTACTTTCAATTATTTTGGCTTAGTGTTAGAAAATCAAAAATTATGATGCCTAAATAGTGGGTAGAAACTTGACCCAGCAAATTGAATTCAAACTAATTGAAATTTATAACTCACGCTTACCATTCACAGGTAATCTGCACCCATACAAAGGTTCAGTGTGTCGACATTTGAAACGGGTGCCAAAAGAGCACAGCACGCTTCTATTACATCACGTGCACAACTACCATAAATTGCCAGAATACACTTGCACTCAACAGAAGCCAGCTTCCATTCGCAACGAAAGAGAGGTCAAACCGGTTCTTAAATAAATGTCTCGTCATGTCAGGTGCTGGTTTTCTTTTGGTGTGTCTGATATTTTTTCCGGAATCACCATAATAGAAAACCTTATTATGAATTTTATCATACATAATTTAGTAAAGGCACATGTTAGAGGATTGAAATATAAGGGTTAACTATTTTTCTTTATTTTTTCAACTTACCGTCATATCAAACAGCTTCATACGCAATGAACGAACGCAAAGGTTTCGTTTCCTTGCAAAGACGACGAATTGAGTTCAGTTAAATCGAGGTAACAAAGCCATCTTGGAACGCTTTAAGGAAACAATCATGTTGATAGAAGGAGAAACCTAATCCATATGGGTCCAAAATATGTGGATTTGAACAGACGTTGTTATCTTAACAAGCGCCATTAATCTAGCATGAATGTTTAGCGAAAGTAACTGTGTTTCTTAATTCCTGATGGCACAGTTTGGTTCTGCAAGTGCTGCTCATCAACACGTCCATGCGAGACTACATTTGAATTTCGTCATTTTTGTTCTCTTTAACTCCAGACGTACTCCCATTGGTCCACTGGTCGGTAAGCTCTTCCTGCACAAAATTCATATTTTGCGTAAAGACTTTTTCACACAAACAACAGGAGACTTTTGTCCTGAAGTGAGCAGCGGCTCAACATCCAGGCATCGTCTCTTTTTCTAATCTTTTCTGGTGCTTCGTGACGCCACATAAAATGACACTGTCTTTGTTCTCCCAATAACATCCCTTTTGATCACACGCTTGGCTGACAGGATACGTCCTTTCCCAAAGTTACTAGAGAGCTTGATCAACCGTCATTGAACTCAATGGCACGTAGAAGCAGCTACATTCGATCAGCTCTCATTTCTTTCCTTCCCACGTACAACACTTAAAGACGATAAATCACTGTAGTAGTGACAGACAATGTCAATAATTTCTTTACGATGCCACAATCGATGCGAACTTATCGTCTATAGCTCTAATGTGTCAATCAATCCACTAGCGTCTTGCGAAAGTCAACCTCTTAACCCATTGTGCGCTATATTTCCAAACGCCTCAACAAGCTCAGCAATTAAGTAGAGGTGCCTGATTCTCCACTATGGCTTTCAACGTCAGTTCCACTGACTTCTTGCGAATCGCGTTGATTCACACTCGCTAATCCAATCACTCCAGCCTCCGACACAGGGTCCTCCTATTTGCAGTATATCGCCAGCCGCGTGGCTCCTCAACTCCTCCCTCATTAACACGAATATTTATCTTGGATTATCCTCACACCTAGGTTTCGATGTTAGCGCATGCATGACTCACACATACGAGGTATAAATACACACGCGCAAATACCACCCACGAAACAACGACACCAACGCGGTTGAGCTCTGAAGTAAGTGGTCGTGTCCACGTGCTCCGTGATCTTTTTCTTCATCGCGGGTATCAGGAAAACGTAATCGGGCCAAGGATAATTTCGTGGCCCCAGCTTGGTTCAGGATTACATGCTAGGGCCCACAACAATTGCTGACCCCGATGTGATGAAAGCGCCTCCAAATTTCACAACAGATTTTTCATTATTACAGCTTCACTTTATTCTGACGCACATCTTCTGGTTCAAATTATTCCCCTTGTCACCACCTGCAACTAGCGTTTGATCAAATCCCGCTCCAGCATCGAAATCAGGTGGACTTTACTGCAAACTTCGTCATTACCTTAATTCACAAATCTGACAACTAGCCACGGTCCTTTCTTAGCGTTATTTTGGAAGATTATTGCCCCTCATCTGTGTTCCCCGTCAGCCTTATAACTGCACCCACGAACGCACCACATTGACGTACCAAACCGGGTGTCTGAATTAACTTATCGCGTCAGCAAGTCACTTCGATTTTTTAGCATTTCCTGGTGCTGTAATATAACCCAGTTTTGAATCCAGCTGAATCACAACTGTTGCCACAAGTAATGCTTCGCCGCCTCCCATGTTCACTTTCCTCTCAGATCGCCAAACGTACAACTTGGCCATAGCTCTGTGGCAATCGCGATGATCTCGAGTGTGTATCTTGGACCCTTCACGCCTGTTTCAACAATCGCTACTAAGCCTTAATGTTAATACACCTGTAGTGAACGTAGCGCGGTTCATTCCATCCCAGTAGAAATACCTTCTGGTCCTCCAAAAACTTGCGCATCAAGTGATTTGTCAATTTTGAATCAATTTTGATCAAACGGTATTCCACGATCACCAACAGCAAAGACGATGTCAAGCAGACGACTCGACTTGCTGTCGGGGGTCTCTGTAGTCCCCACATGGGATCCCCCTGTTTGAAACTTCGCAGCAGCAGCAGAATCTTAATTAAGAGGTGCTGTAAATTTTGTAATAGTCCAGACAATAAAGTCTCCTGTTCTCCGGTTCTCCATCCACCACGGTGACGTGGGACACTTCTCTAGCAGTAACAGCCTCATTCGATCCACTGTTAAAGGACAGTCGAATGTCGGTCCAAAGGGTTTTTCCATTGGCCCTATTTTCCAAGGATTGAAGAGAAGTGAGGGGCGTATGGAAACAATTTTAACAGTATAAGCTAGATTTTTAACCTATTACTCTATGTTTTCAAATGTAATCGCCATTTTGGCTTATTTACTTGCCAGAATGTGAGAAATACTCAAATGAAAATCACTAAAAAGAGTTTGCAGGTCAACATAGGATGACGGAGAATCACTGAAGATGCAAAATGGAACGAACGATCTGTCACATTTGAGAAATACTCCGCATGGCCATTCATTTGAAATTCTTGTCGTGTCCAGCATCAAGTTTTCTACTAATCACGTTTTGTTATTCCCTATGACGAAAGTTATACTTATTACAGGCATATTTGTTTTGAAAGCTAACTTTTTACGCGTTGGCTCTGAGATCTCCTTGGCTGTGTTTTCTAGTAAAAGTGCATTGACTGAATTAATATTCAACACCACCTTGCGATCACATAGCGATTTTTAGCATGACCCGTTTATTTATGAAGACACATTTACAGGGCCAACGGGTTCAATGTCATTCATGGTTTTGTAATTAACACTTACGTGATAGGGCTACATTCCACGTAGTAACCTCGTGCCGGAGCTCACAAAGATAAGCACAAGTGTGTATTTTCTGCTTTGTTCACTTAAACCGCACACATTTTAGACGAATGGGAAAGCGAGAGGCTCTATCCAATGATTTAAAGGCATTAATACTCATGAATATGGGTCGAAGTACACCTCTTTAGTTTGCAGTCAATGCGATTCTTTTGGATGTAAGGTGCAGCTGATGTGCTGATCAAATGCGTCTGGACCAGCATTAGTTATGGTAGCTGTCAAGCAGCAATTTGAAACATACTGAACTACCAACCAATTAGAATACTTGGGGGTAGATGTAGGTGTTGATAGGAGCCAATGTGTATCTTACAACTAAAGGGAGGCTACTTACTTATTACTGCTGCTGCAAATCCGATAGCAAGCATCTAGATAGGAAAGAGAATGTCAACGTTGGTGAGGATCATGGCTCTTATTAAATTGCTGAATGTATATGAGGGTTTAGCCGTGGCTAATCATGCCAATTTATCGGATGAATATCTGAAGGTAGGGCGAATGTGTCGCTGGTGTCGCGACACATACACATTTACTTAACCACTGCACTACAGGACTGATTTTCATGCTTATTTCTTTTTCAAGCTATTTGCGATGACTTTTTAAAAATATTTCACAATGAGCGATTTACAAATACTTGATCCGTATTCACCTGGCTTGTGCATTTTACATGTAACACAACAATTTCACCTTTCTCACACTAAAACGTGGGAGGTTAGAAATTTATGGCTTTGAAAACATTACATCACGATTCATTACAATATTTCAGTTATGGTAATAACGTGTACTTCGTGAAAAATAATGTATATCGCTACATTTTTGCTAAGGAGCATTAAAGACCACCAGTGCTGGCACTAAACTGCAATTTTTGATTCGAGTTTGCTGAAGTAGCTAACGGATTTCTATCATTTTGTCTTCTATCACTAAATCATGTCAATCATTTTGTTACAGCAAGCAATCCAGCGCAATCGGCTTTAGTGCAAGCAATGTTTAACCCTTAGCTGACACAGGACAGCTTTCAGTGGACGGCCACCTCGCGTGAGTGAGCGTGTATGACGGCCCGACTGTACCACTGACTCACCCTTTTTGTTATTGGCTCCTGTTAGCAGTCGCTTGATACGCACGCGTTCTCATACGCACACAAAGCCACTTAAGCGGTGTAACGCTATTAAACTGTTATAGGCTGCTTAACTCGAGTGAAGCCACTACATTTAGTGACTCCAACAAACGAAACCACTTTATTTTTAACTCCATTGATTGGCGATTTCCATTGAATTTTCACAACCATCTTCTTTGTCTTCAATGTCTAACCCTACTGTTATACGCCCACCTATGGGAAACAGCCTTTCCGCCAGTTCTCCTCTTTACAGCCCCAATTTCCGAGTGTGGTTTATGCAGAGTGGGGCTCAATTTCGCAATTTGAAGGTTGCTTCTCACTCTTCTATCAACAGATGTTGCAACTTAAGATATTGATCTGATTGGAACAATACCTAAATTGATGCAGACGGTATTAGACCCCAAACTGAGAATCATCCCATAGATTAAGTCTCTTCCTTGGTTTGGTCAGCTATTACATACGTTTCATTACACATGCCGCTGAAATTTTGGCTTCGCTGGCTGACTTGCCTCAAAGGGATCCCAAGAAGCTAACAATTACTCAGGAGGCTGGAACTGCTTTTCAAACTACAAAAGATACAACAACAGATGTTGCAAAATTGTGCTACTAGAAAAAAGAACGTGTTCGACATTCGCCACGTTGGTGGGACTGATGACTTCATGGCCGATGCTCTGTCCGGAGCAATACTAATAACATTTCAGTTCCCTGCTCAGACGAATAACCATGAATTACGGCAAACTCATCAAAATTCTCGTCTGCAGCTTGAAGAGCTGTCACTCCTCCATGATTCTACAAAAGTAACTTGCCATACGTCACCGAGTAGGCCTCGACCCTTTGTTCCTGCACCATTCAGAAAGCAGGTACTTGCAGTACCCACAAAAGATGGTTCAGATGAAGCCGTTGTCTCAAATTTATGAAATCATGGGTTTCCTCATTCGGTGTCCACAGTTCCATTACGTCTGAACGCGGACAAAATTTACGTTTTGTTAGTTTTTGAAGATCAAAATCGCCTTTTTGGATGCGAACATTTTCGAGCTACAACATATCAACCAGAACCCAGTGGTTTGGTTGAGCGTTTCCACCGTCAATTGAGAGCAGCCATTATCGCGAAAGCTGCCTCGAATCACCAGCCTGACTCATTACCACTGATTTTGTTAGCCATTCGCAATACGGTAGGGGGAGATAATGACTCCAAGCCAGTAGAACTTGTATTTGGAAAAACTTTGCGTCTGCCTAGTGAAGTGGTCACCAACTCTGAACACACCACTGAGTTCCCATCTTCATCGTATGTCAACCAATTAAAGTGCTTCATGAAGGAAATTCAACCAACACCTACAAGAATGTTTTCACGACAAGCACAGATTCACTCAAGTTTGCTCACTTTTCCCTAAGTATTTGTCCGCGTCGATGGTGTAAAAAACCCCTGCAACCACGCTATGGTGGCCCCTTTAAGGTGGTAGAGCGCGCCAACAAATTTTCATAATTGACAAGAATGGTTCGCTGGATACTGTCAGCGCTTGCTGTCTCACAGCTAACACTCTCGGGGTGGAAGTGAGAAAGATTGCAAATATTAGTTAGCAATTTTAATAACTTCTGTGTTCAGTGTTGACAAAAATGCTCTGAAAACGATCAATTGTAATTAGTTTTTCCACTTGGTTCAGTAATGGATGTGAAATATTGGTATGCAACAAGTTTTTGTTTTTGGAACGCATTCTAAAAAAAGGCATATGCAGAGATGATTCACCTTAAGCTTCAGGAGTTGACAAAGCACCATAATGATGCTGGTTAGTTTAACGTTTGAGGCTTTATAGTGGACTGACAGCCGCCCCGCGCGAGTGTGCGTGCATGAGGGCCCGCGTTATTGATTTTTGTCAGCATTCGCCTGTTACGCACGCGTGCTCATACGCACACAAAGCCACTTGGCCGGTTCGACTCTAATAAACGGTCGTGTTCTCTGTCGCCTCCTTTTTCCTATCCTCGGGTAGCTACGAGCTGTTAGGTAGTGCTAAATCCTCTAGTCACTACAGCTTTAAGAAAATTATCGTTGAAGACCAATTGAGACTTATTGGAGAAAGTCACAAATTCAATTAAGATTCGTAAAGTCAGCAGTATTTTGCCATCTGGAGGATTTATACTGACAGTACTTACTCAGAACTACGGGTATATACACAAACATGTGTAAGGCAAGCTTGCCTTTTTGTGGCATATAAATTGCGATCTTCGTGCTTTGTCAGCTGTGTCAAAATGTGCTATCGCGGAAACGCAGAAGGGGATAGCAAACAGCTTTAAATTTGGCGACAAATCGCCCTAAAAAAATAGGTATGCTAGGGAGCATTTAGTCTCACCTAAATTTGGGTGGGAAGAGGGCTGCATAAACATGCAATTAAACAATGTATTCCTAGATGTTGTATTCAGCAATTAATTTGTTTTCCAAAAAACAAAATTTATTTGTCTGCAATTAAGTAATTCAAACAATTATGCATACTCGCTTTTTATTTTGCTGAATCGAAGTGTTTTTAAGCGCATACTCGCGGTTTCCGTCTATTTGGGCGGATATTCATTTACAGCGGCCTAGTTTTCGCTTGTATAAAGTAGTTCATACCCATAATGACTATTTCTGCCCCGGTCATTCGACATCATAGATTAACGCCAAGTAAACTGCAAATATACAATCATGTATTCCCTACTGTGTACATAGCATTTGTCCTAACTAAAATAATTTGAAGACGACTAACTTACTGCGACTAGAGATTTGTCACGACAGTCCCAAATTCTGCTGAATTCATTTATATCTCCAATGTCCCTGGCAGTGTGGAGATAGACAAGAGGCCCTACAATCACATAACTTCAATTCTCCTCAAGTTTTATTAAGTTAGGACATTATTTTGCAGCAAAAGGCAAAATATTCATGCAGGACACAGTAATCTTACATCATCTTGGAATCAATTTGACGAATGACGGCAGGGTCACCTGCTCGTAATCAAGCAAAACAAGGTGATTTATTTCAATATTAAAAATTAAGACAAAATTATCTTTTTAAAATACAAAAGATTTGTTAGAGAAACGGCGCTAAAATTTGAAAACGAGATATTTTAGTACCATTCGTTGAGGCAGCAGTATTAGACTATCTTTAGCAATTAGGAGAAATGATTTTGACAGATATTTTACCGAACTACAGGCATTTAACGGTGACTGCAACCGTGTTAAAATAATCACAACTGGTAGCTAAAAATAATTTGAAGATTCTTTTAAAGCAACTTTAGCATTGGAGTTGCTGTTTAATGCTGGGGGCACGAACTTGCAGAATGTGGGCTTGCCTCTTTTGATGCATATAACATGTGCGGATACATGTGCTAGTTCAGAATGCAGAAATGGATCTGAAACAGGTCTAAGGTTGGTTGCAAATTATGCCGAACCAGGTGTGGAGAGGACGGATTTAAGATTCAGCCGGGTCCTTTCCCCATATCTAAGCGAAGGCGACATTTTTTGCATTCTACTCTACCTCTACTAGTTTAACATTTGCTGCTTGCTTTGATCTATATAAAATTGATACATTTCTGCATTGAAGTGTTGAAAAACATTAGATTCCTCAATACAGGTTGCTAAATTGTTGAACTTACGCTTTGAATCACACATGCCGATAACTTCCGACACTATCCCATCATGCAAAAGGTATGGGAATGCGCGATTGCAAGTGTAAGTTCAACAATTTAGCAACCTGTAATGTAATTTTTTGCAGCCACTCAATTCAGAAATGCATCAATGGTCTAAAGATCAAAGCAAGCAGTAAATGTTAAACTGATAGAGTTCACTTTTGCTTAGACATGAGGAAAGGACCCTGCTGTCGTCTAATTGTATGACTATTACTGCCCTGCATCAGCGTTCTATCTCTTGCTAAAAATATTTCTTTTCACGCCATATAACTGTAAAGGAATCTAACTAATGTGGTTGCATAGTCTCGTTTTCTTCAATCCAGCGAACTCAAGATGATTTGCCTAAGCTTTCGTGGTGTGCAATTGCAGCCTATAAATTTGTTTTTTGCTTTACAAGGCAATAATTCCCTCGTGGATTTGTTTACGGAAGGCAAATTTATTGCCAAAGCCACTAGTTACAAATAAACCACAGACACCTTGGTCATTGGGAGTTAAGTTACTTGAATGCTGTTTGTTTACCCAAACAGTAATTTGAGTATTACCCTACCAATCGAAAGAATGCAAATTTCACGACTTGTAATAAATGAAAGACATAAAAATACGGGCTCTTAGTTTTATGGAGTGGTTGACACGTGGAAATGAATCGTTTTGAGGACAGTCATGTTTGAAGCTATTTAAATGCTCATCTATGTTACCGCGATTGGTTTAATCTCAACACGCTCAAGGGTGAGTGTAAGCCACATTCGTGACATAAGTTGGTTAAATCGCTATAATTTTAGTTGCTTTTATTGTAGAACGCATGAAATACTTTCCTTTAGTACCGATTCTCATCTCCCTTGACCCTACTATTGTTCCGTCGATGCATGAACGTGATCAAATTATCGCGAACTTCACCAGAGTTCGTCAGAATGTTAAACCACCGGCAAGCAACATGAATCTTCTGGTGTGCACCTAAAAAAAGTCGAAAATTTTAGTTTACTAAATTCATTGCACCCTGATATCACATTAACATAACTGCACTGTTGCTTTTTAAGCATCTATTCAGCATATGGATAGAATTCTCCGGCGTTATCTTTAGCCCAAAACGTGTCGATTTTAGACGTACTCCAAGGAGATGGAAGTGCTGGCCGTCAAGTGGTCGTGGCAGTGTTTATATGCGCTGCCATCTGTCACCAGAAATCCAGAATTCGCCGGCACTGGGATGCTCCTGCAATCTACAGACGATCCGAATATCCGTTTTAAGGGTGTGGTTTTTTTTCGCAGAGAAGCGAAAAATTATAATTATGCGACAAACCGCTGTAAGGATAGTTGCAGTCGTTACAAACAGGTTAGTGGTCTTCGTTGTGGCAGCACCATAAATGTAACAAAATCAACTCAGTACTGATGACTTGCTGCTAGATTGCTTGACTCAAGTGTATAAAGGACTTCATTGCATGCAATGCAAAGCATACACACATTTGCTTAACAAATTAAACTATAATTCGTCTGAAGCAAGATTTCAAGCGTGCGAATTTTTACTTGTCAAATTTGTGTGCTGCTTCCAAGTAAATATTTCCCTTCTTGCAGATTGTTTGGGCAGCCTCAACTAAAGTTGGATGTGCAAAAGCCAAGTGTCCGGCAAAAAATTCGGCTGGAACCACCTATCACATGGTCTGTGTTTTTAATAATGCGTAGGTGAAATGTAATTCAAGGACCTTTATCAAAACTCCTCAACACAAAATGCCCGATTATTAGGAGAATATTTGTTTTTGTTTTGCAGTGACTACTACCATACAGAAAGGCCATACGAAAAGGGAGTGAGTTGCAGCAAATGTCGTGACGGTGAATCATGCCTTCGTAATCAATGCGCTACAACGTCGTGACAAAGAATAAGCACTTTCTCTTGACCGTAATACCGCACACCTTGCTTACTCTCTCTTATGGTTGCCTAATTTTTCATAAATTCTGCAAACCTTGTCTGCTTTTAATGATTATTTATTTCCTATTATCGCTTGTGTCCTTACGTAAAATCCTTGCTTTTAGTAGTGTCGAGGAGAATCTTTCTCTGGCATGTTGAATATGTTAATGCATTTTGCTGGCTTATGTATTGTTTTAAACGGGAATTATCTGATTTTTCCTATTTCGGGATAAGTTTTGGAATGCATTGATGAATTTTTGATCCACGCATTTGATTGCCCTTTTGTCATTTCTTGAAGTTTATTCGGATGTTTTAATTTTGTTTGCAATGCAAACCTTAGTTATTCCTCAGATTTTGTACAACAACAGTGGTGAGAACTATTAAATTGTGGATTGGTAAGCCCTATGAATGCAAGTTCTAACAATATTTTCGTGACTTAATCTACCATTATATTAATAAATGAAGTTTGCATCAATTTGAAAAAAAAATTAAAAAAAAAAAACTTACCATATTCAATGAATTTTGTAAACGAGTCCTAATTGAAATTCAAACTAATATCCTTGCTTTAATGACAAGAGAATAGAAGTCAATAACTCGATTTAGATTCACTGAATAAAGTCTGCTAAAAAGTTTAACAGATTAAAGAATGTGACATAACTACACGTAGATAATGCAGGCTTGCGCAAAGAGCCGTTAATCGTAATATTTTTTGCCAGAATGCACATTATATCATATGATTACTAATGTTGTTAGAGTGTAAATTGGCATGGGGTCACCTCTTAAGCAACACATCGGACGGCTGTGCTACATGCATACAAAAATTTTTGGTGTTATTTGAAATTACGAATATAGTAGGAGTGGAATAGCATCGACACCACTACACGATGTCGAGATTTGCTTAATGCAGCATTGTGTTGATGAATGTCATCAGCGTTACTTTGTCGGTTTTACACGATGGGAGTTACATGTGATGTTTGGTGTAGCGGCGCTCTAGTACCTTATTGTTAAGGCAAATGTAAGAACGGCTGCACACTCTATGAAGTAATTTAGCTTGAATTTGTCAAAACTGATTTAAACGAATGCATGAATTCTATTAAATCTACATGACCTCATGTGACGTAGAATATGGGACTGGATACGATTGCAAAGTCAAGATATTTTTCTTAAATTATAACCAGTAGAATTACTGCGCTATGTATCACTGGCAAAAAAATGCTTCATGCGGTCTTGAATTTTGTGTAAAATAAGAGTGGTTTATATGTACACAGGGGTTGTGTTTTTAAACAAATCACTATAGTTTTCAAAAAAAAAACACTAGCAAAATGGCCTGTCATATGAGACCTCAAATCTTTCATCAAACATGCCGAACTTATGCGAAATAATCGACACAGATATTATGACAGTAAAGCGATGAAAACTAACCAATCTTGTTGGTCATTTTTGAGTTTAAAACCGCAAAAGTCAAACTTTATTTGCTACATTTTACGTAAGCGGGGAGTGCCATTGGGTGTAAAAGCAAATCAGCACCCCACTTTCTGCTCCGTCTATGTTAATCCGCTTTAATCCATTAGGACAAATTCGTCGCGGAATTACATACAGGCCAGGGAGCCAAGAAACTTACAAACACCACTAACAATGTGCAAACAATCAGCCTAAACTTGGATCCTCGTTTTTAACACTATGCCCTCTATGCGCATGATCCCTTTTGCTGATTTATTTCAAAAGGTTGAAGTGGAGTTCGTAAACAACAACTTTCATTCATTATTTATTTACTTAAGCATGTGGACATTGGCGACGTCTCCAATCAGGTACCTCCATTCTTCATATTTTCACAAATTTACTTCATTGTCACGGGATCAATCAGATCATTAGTGCCTGTCTGAGCAGGTGGTAATCAATGTATGCTCATTGCTATCCCTGGGAGTACTGAATC
>UXSR01000632.1:0-22784 GCA_900604375.1 Mesocestoides corti
ACGCGTTTGCAAGTTGATCGAGGTCAGCGAACAACTGACACGGAGGTGGGTGCAAGTGCTCGCCTTGACAGGTGATTCCCGATTGGCTCACACTCACACACACACGAACGCGCGTGCAGTTAGGTTAGCGCGGATTTTTTTAAAGTTTTTGAAATATGCGGCACATCAAACGAGCCTGATTTTAATGGAAGGGGGTGGGCAAGTAGTGATAGTGGTTATGATGATGGTGATGATGTCGTGTAGGGGGGTCCAGTAGGTGGTCATAAACACACTCCATCCGTGATAATCACATAACATGGCCAAATGGGAATCTGGCAAGATGACGACGTCAACCGCTAGCCCTAGATAACCACAACATAACAATAAAGCTGATCCGAATTAAAGGACAACTTGAATATCGTAAACGTCGATATAAAAGTAGCTAACGGCGACACAACACCACAGCTGAGAAATTTTAACCTTGATTTACGAAAATGCTGATATTAACTAATGTGGGCGGGAGTGAAAGGAGACCGGTATAGGGGAAAAACTCGCTTTCTTTTCGCCTACAGTGGGCTAATTTGAGCTCAGGTGGATGAGATTTCACAAGAGTGTGGCTTCACAAGAAGCTAATCTGATCATTTAGCAGTTGATTTTGAATCCACAGTTTCGCTACGCGACATTCTTATTGAAATGGGAGTGCACAGTGAAGAAGTAGTGTCTCTATTATGGAATCGAAGTGGAAGGAACATCATGCCGTGAGTGAGGTGAGTCAGTGGGCTTCATGAATGTGAGATTCCTTGGACAGAACGCGTCGGAGTGGAGGTGATGGAGGAATAATTGCCTGTCTGGTCGTTCGTCTTACAGCTGTGTGACATGATCGAAATGTGACATGTTAAAACTAGCTTATGTTTTAGACAACAGAATACGACTGAAAGGCGTGCTAAAGCAAACTGGTTGTTCGCCAGTTCCTGTGGCTGACTGATTCAATTTCTGCCTCCGTTACTTCTGCTTCATAACGATATCTGTGGCACGAGACAGGAGAGCTGATTGGCACACCAGAACATCCATGCCACGTCGACGAGGAGGCCAGATTTGCAGTCGTGACTGGGTCGTGGATGGCGAATTTCCTTCTGAGTAAACTGATGATGATCCACTACAGAGTTGATGGATGCACGGATCAAGCATCGATGGTGCATGGATCCTAGGACACGGCACTGCACGGATGTCAATCAACTTCGACATGTACTAGCGTGATGCGGTCACATTGAATCCGTGGTGGATGCATGTTCAAGATCACGCTGTGACAAATGCCGGCCAGGTTAATGATGCTTGACACGATCGCGAGACTGCTGTCACTGCGAGTGAGACCTGCGTTCAATCGAACACAGATGGGCACAGACATCAAACGGGAAGAATTCGATGATTAGGCAGCAAGATTGTGTTTTTGGTGCACAATCGCAGTGAGTTTAACATCTAGCACCCTTCAGAGGCACGTCGAATGAACAGCGGCTGCGTGTTTTGCAGGAGCTGAAGATCTCTTCGTAGCCATCTTACTCAAAGTGTCAGAGGTATGTGGTGATTCGGTGTTCTGTAATTCTCGTCAACTTTATGCAGGATCGGCCAAATCAGCATACCCTCGGAAACATGTAAGTTGTAGTTTTGAGTGTTTGAGACTAACGCACCTACTTCTTCCGTGCAATCCAATTTTTAGATGTTTAGCTGGTAATCTTGGTTGATTCGACTGAAATGTCCTCTTCAAATTGGCACCCACATCAATGTTTTACCTTTGTCCAGTTGGGTTGGCAATATCGCGATTCTGTCCTCAGTATCCAGTAAATTAAAACAAGTGGTATCACTGAAAAGCAGTGGGCTACATTATTTCCCAACTACGCTTCACTGACGTCCTGCGGACAGCCAGATTCTTGTGCGGAGGCCTTTGTCAACAAGCAGTTCATTATATCTTGCCGACAAGCTACTTCAATATCGATTGTGTTTGCAGTGCATTTGAAAAATTTCCATTATTTTCAATTTACTCTGACTTCGGTGGTTTCTCTGCTCGTACCAAACTGCCACACCATCTAATTGTGGAAATAAAGATCAACTTCCAGCGCTAAGTTTGACGGTGTCAAGATGTGTGACAGCTTACACCCATTTATCTGTTGACCTCTACATAAAAACGCCAAATTAAAGAGTGAATTACGCTTTAGACAACTCATGTCCACCACACGACAATCTGCTTGTTATAACATGCTCCTATTTCCATCTGATGTGCGCGCCTTCACAATGCATTCGGGCTGACGAATTTGGCTTTAGAATTTGACGACGCACAGACACACTGGCATCCGCATTTAGACACACACACACACTTTCGAAAGCCGTCACCCTCCGAGATGCGATGTGTACGGAAGTGGGCCTCGCACCACCCACAAACCCGTCTCAAATTGAGTCCAGACAACGCGAAGGGTGGGTGCATGCGTGTTTGGGGGTGTGCGCGGCGAGGCGACGTTGATGTTTGGTCTGAAACCGAGCCGCATGCGTCGTGCGTAGACTGCGCAGTGCGCTTTTAGCACAGGTAAGCCACAATGAGACGGTGTTAGCCCGTTAAATTACCCTCCGCTTCACTCGTTTTCAACTAACCAATAAAAATTCGATTATTCGATTTAAACAAGAGGCAATTCCTCATGGTGGTCACTGCCAGCGTGAGATATACCTAAAGGACTCGTGAAAGCTGTCTACAGGCGATATGAGAATCGTTCTGGAATCGAGTATTTCATTCATTGGGCGTTGGTAGTTTGAAGTTATTACACAGAATTATAGTTTTCAAACACGAATAATAGCCAGATCATGTTTTAGGATCGTGTGATTGTCAAGAATGCCAGTCAAGTGCCAACAACTGAATTCAAATATGGCTTTTGTTAACCTACAATATGGAAACGCGCCATGCTTCGGACTCAGCTACAATGAGTATCGATTTATGCGTCATAACAATCTATTTTGCATCCCCATTGGCTGAGCTGCACTCCAAAATGTAGGACAGTTCTGATTGGCGTAACTTGAAGCGAGTTTTAAAATGATCGCCTACATGCCCTCATCTCGATTTGGTGGTGATTTCTCAGCGCACCAAAGGTCTCGACAATGAATGTGTCCCAGAGACTTCATGGGAAAACGGAGGTGTGCAGTTATTGATTGATTTTCGGGATATTAGAATTCTAGTAACAAGTATGGCTTTTATTTGGCTCTTATTCACCTAAGTATGCATGTATGTTGGTAAAGTTTGCGGGAAAATATCTGCAAAGAAAGCATTCGAGCCTCAACCAATCACCTGAGACCGCTTTTCAGCGTCGCCGAAGCTGAAAACACCGGCAAAGAATGCCGCCAGGTTCATGCATCTTGTTTGTCGAATCACGTGGCTGCATCACACGGCCAATCGGTGACCGGAAAAGCTCTCCATCAGAACGAACGACACTACATTCTAACCCTGACGCTAATAGTCACCCGTCCACGGAGCCAGTCCCACAGCCTCGAACTTGACAGCATTCGAAATCGCGAGTTTACCTAACGAAAAAAGTGAGATATTTGACACAAGCCCCGCTTTGCCGCCTACACCGCATGTGCGTCCGTTTGCTCGTCGAGCGGGAACTAGCTTTTGGATAGTTTGCTTTGAAGATGCAGGCGTAGTTGCAGCCTTGTCGCATTCACTGCCGCCCTTGCACACAAACACACCAAGAACATGCCGATTAGGCGGCGGGGGGTGGCGGGGTGGGGAACACAAGCGTTTTCTAATTAATGAGGGCACTCCTTCAGGGGCTTGATTAATGACTGAGATGTGTGTGTGTGTGTGCGTGTGCTGCCACACAAAGACGCGAGAAAGGCCTACGCGACTCGAACCCTCCAGTCGTGAATTCCTGCAGTTTTCAAGCCACCCAACGATTGACTTTTAGCTGCGACTCTGCGGTTGGATCAATGCTGGGCCAATAGGCGTTAACCTCCACTATTCCGTGGTCGAAGCTCTGCTCATCTACAACACCTGCCATCTTATTTCCTTATAACCCTTTGTTTTACTATACTGGTTTCGTCGGCGCGCCATTTGAATCGAGCCTTGGCGGTGAGCATCCATATTGGCTCTAGAAGTTTACTGTTTAACATTCGTGGTTTTGTATTCTGTTTCCTGTCGTGATATTCATCGTTTAGGGCAACACGCATACGTTGTCGAACTTTCCGGATTGGCGTCGTTATTCTCATTCAAGAACCTTTTTAAAGTCCGACGAAACCACGACCAATGAGAATGGGAAGCAGAACCATTCATGGGATGATTTTGAGAATTCACCAATAGCGGTGTGCTGTAGAACGCACCGAATCGTCCGATCAAATTGGGACGCTTAGATAGCTGCAGAAAGAATCCCTTGCAAATGGGTGTTTTGAAGGTGGAATCTACTGGACTAAAAAGTCACCGTCACCGATGGGATTTCTGCGCGTCAATAAAGTCGTTTCTTCTGCCACAAATAAGCACACACACACACACGCCTAGTCGGGCAAGACGCAGAGGAGGTTTATTACGGCGCGACGATAAATCCGCCCAAGTCCTTCGCTGTAGCCGGAATGGCGGCAACAATAACACCGGCGAGAACATCAAAGAACGCGCCAACTCCACGAGTCTGGCGTTACTTTGCCCCATAACAGATCTTCCACCGTGTGTGTGTGTGTGTGTCGACGAGAGCATCCATCAATTCCTTATGGACGCACACCCCTTCGACACAGACATACTCGGCCAGGGTCAAAGTCTCGTATCACCGGTTAGTCACCAGTCACCCACAAGCACGCGACACAGCTCTGCAAATAACTCACGAGTGTGTGCGCGTGCACGCACATTCCCCAATTCGGTGTTTACGAGTTCGTGGTATCCATAACCGCGGCTGCAGTAAAACGCTCGACCATAAATTAGGCAGATTATGGGGGCGAATTGTATGAGTCCTGTCTGATTCGGCAGGCTAAAAAAGCTTGCCAGACAGCCAGACGGAATCACGGCCCCGGGATCTGCTTCACCTGACTCCCTGAGCTAACGCGAACAGGTCGGGTTATGGCCTTGGCCTCATTGTGCATCCTGGTTGCCATTGTTGCAATTCGATTGGCTGACCAGCACTCCAGACACTAGAACGGTTCTGATTGGCTTAACTTGAGGCGAGTTCTAATCACATGTGAACCGTGTTCACAGTATACTACCTGATAGACTTTAAATGATCACCTTTAAAGAAATAATACCAATAATTACTGAGAACCACCAATGAAACAATCGCAGTTAGATCGATGATGCACTCTCTCATCTACCGTTCTCCTAGTTCACTGTCAGTGCTTACATTTGCAGGACTCCCACATATATTTTGGCATTGTTTTTGTCCCCATAAATCACGGCGTAGTGGAGTATCGTGTGTTTTAAACATGTGAATCCTAAAACCGGGTTCGAACTGAATGATTTGCGTTTCGCCCTGGTCAATTAAACCGGAGTGCGCTTCGTGTGCCGCGATGTCAGCCTACCGTGTGCTGCAGCGAAGCGTAAATCATGACGTGATTAAGTGTCGTAAATACTAACTTGGACTCCAACTAAGAACGCGTTGTGGTAGGTGGCGGCTGCATCTCTCGCTTATTCAAGGCGTGAGGCCTGTGTGAAGACGTCCAACCTTCGAATATCGACGCATTGTTGAGTGTCTTTGAGCACGCAAACCATCAACGCCAATAGCAGAGCTCCATTGTCTGGCTTTGCGCAGTTGAGTCGGTTTTGTTTTGCAGAGGTTTTTGTTAGTTACCATGGCAACAGACGCCACGGTTGCCCGTCTGTTCAAAACTATCGAGAAACGCGAACACCCTGGGAAGTGAAGAAGCCAACACGTCTCGTCAGCCGAACTTTGTGCAAAATTTTGAAATAAGCATCAAAAATCAGGTTACATTAAATACGAAAAGGTGAAAAATAGGTGTACGATTTGAGTACATCTCACGTATTGATCACTCTTATTAAAGCAACGGACTTTTATTTGTTTGTGAAGCTGATAAATATTCCGATTTATATTCACCTCATAGTTGATCGATGAGTGGATTTTGACAAGCCCAGATAAAGACAATTCAAACACCTCCTGCGTGCACTTTTGATTACCTGATTTGACATTGCATGAAACGTGGACAATTTGTTTAAATTGCAAAGCTCAGGCAGCGCAAATTCAAAAGCAACTTTAGCACGCATTTTAAATTTTGCTGCAATAAGGATTCAAAACCGACCATTCCATTGTCAGATTTACCTGGCTGTGTCAACTTTCAATGCAAGCATCGTCGTCGTGTGGATTAAAGCCCCGAAAATCCCCTTGACAACGTCGTCTGTGACCTCCACAAAGTGCAGGACCTCTTGACATTCTACTGGACAGTGCCCGGCTAGTGTTTCTAAGGCAACCGAGTCCCTGAAAGCGTTTAATTCTGTCCCAGAGATTACGCATTAGTCATAGGTGTGGTTGTGAAGATGCAAGTTTGGTGGTGCGCGCTTATGTGACCCGGTTGATGGATGCCACCACACCGCAATGCAAGTCTTTGATTAGCCGCAGGTTGCTAGCATTTATTTTGCCGAGTTTTTTTGCGATCGATCTGGTGTATTTACTAATTCTTCCTGCTTTCCATCTTAAAGCACAGCAAAACTCGAAGCTAGTTTTATACTAAAGACTAATTCAACAAGGAAAATACTTTTTTGGGCGCAAGGATTGGTGTGTGTATCAAGAGAATTGATCAATACAACACCATTGCTTTGATGATAAATTAACACTACTTATAAGCACAAGTAGTGCTTATTTCCCCACAAAAATGAGTGGAAAGTGTAAACGTCATCGGTGAACGTGCGCTAGCACAAATGTCAAAACGACGCTTTATGATGCTCAGATTTGGTATTTTTCGTGCATTGGTTATGACGTAAAAATCTATTATGCAAAGTGACCAGTGTTTTGACGCCCTGTGCAATTTGTCCTTTATTTTTATGAAGGCAGACATGATTCAACACAGCTTACTTTTGGGCACCACACTGACAGGTTAGTGGAAGAGAATTTGCAATATCTCTGGAATTAGCTACCTAAAATTTGATAATTTTATTCTTGTATTAACTTCCTTTGCCCTTACTAATGTCGCGGAAATAATATTAACACAAGAATAATTTACTGCACACCGTCACCGTGTAATTAGCTTTGAATTTCTTCATTTAAATGAACATGACTTAGGACAGTAAATAATACTTGCTACTGAACGTAAAAAGGTAGTATAAATTTGGGAAAATAACCAAGCGTTTGAGACGAAGCGGGGATAGGTGATAAACAAATCCAATCAGAATTCAGGTCTTGCAACTATTCGTACAAAAAGACCAAATAAGGTAACAGCGAATTTTCAGCAAATTTATAATAAAGAATTCTTGATATTATTGAAATCAAGTAAGCATTAATCGTTCAATCGGGTAAGAAGTTGGAAGTTCAGTGGGAGACAAGAGGGTAGCTGGCCATTGTGGCGATTCCGCACATGTTGTTCTTGTTTCGGGCCATCCAAATGTACCCCGACTGACCCCAGGAGGTTCCCCAACTGTTCTTCACAATCCAGTACTCCCGATTCGATTCATCAGCATCGTAGCCAACAACGAGCACGCCATGATCAAGATAGGTCTCTGAGCACATATAGTCCTCGTAAATCCCGTGGCTGTGTGTGAAAAGGCAAGATAATTGTACTACCACTCTCTAAATCGATTCCAGTACTGAGCGGCGCCATATTGGTTTATTGTGCCGCATCCCATTGGCTGAAGGAGGGCGCCATTTTGGCGCGAAATGAGCAAAGCCAATCAGATGCACCGAGGTTTCTACTGAGATATCTTTACACTACCTTTACACTACACTAGAACGCAAGTACACTTAAGTTTGCTTTTGTGTGTCCAGTGTTGACTTGTCAGATTTTTAGGTATCCCGGTTACTGTTACTCGTGCAAATTTATTGCCTCACCTGTAGAACTGAAAACCGGAACCGCTGGCGTCAATTCCGACAGAAATAGGACCGACGTTGGCGACGTTGGTCTTGAGGTCTTGTTCACTCTTTGGAGGCGAATCAACGTAGCCTTTAACTCTGGCGACAACCTTTGAGCTGTTAAAGTGACAACGCATGTCCTGAAAGGCAAAATAAGACACCGGACATGCGTGGGGATTTTCATTGACCTTGAGGGAGACCAATAAGAATAGACAAAGTATTAGTGCAATTAAATAAAGGGTTTTTGTCAGACTATCACAGCATTTTTGACAACCTCGATTTGAAAATCAATGGAAACTTGAAGTTCAAACGAAACCGCTAGACGCGACTTTTGACACAAAAGTGAATTGTAGTGCCGAACAAGGGCGCAGACATATTGCCTGGCACCGAGCTCAACCAATCCTCTGTTTCTGTGCACCTGAATGGCCTAAGTTTTAAGACAAGTAGCAAACCCGAGTTAAGGATGGCGGTGAAGCACTAGACAGTCCGTGGCACTGCCTGTTCAGTGAACTTGGATGGTAGATGCCGAATGCACGATACTTGCTTCTGGTTGGTCAATAGGCTTGCCCTGTTATAACTGTCTTCGGTGTAGGAATATTATACCGAATTATTGCTTGCTGGTTTTAATCTGCGTCGTTTCTTTGCTCAGACCGGTGCATGAGTGTACTGCACAAAATGCCTCCAACAACAGGCCTATTCATTGATTGCAAAGTCTGACTGGAAAATTAGATGCTGTGTTGTTGAAGCTGATATTTCAGAGCCTAAGTTACGGTGGTTCATGGCGTTATTAGGTTAAGATGAACATCTCAAGTCATGTTATTTTGAGCGCCTACCTGTAGCTTAACAGTGCGAAGAATTTTTACTGCCGCCTGCTTTAAATACCAGTGGGGCGAGCAGCGATCGATTTTCTTGAATGCAGCAATCGATTTTCGTGAATGCATGTCACGCAGCTACGTGCGTTCAGAGATCAATACTTAGCAGAGTTGCATAAACGCACCTGCTACCCTGTACAAACACCCACCGCTACTGCATCAATAAATTAGTTGAACTAGGCGTCATCTGCATCTTTTTGCACTCTTTTTCCGGTCGGGTCTTGTCAGCGTATACCGCCGGCCCCGGGTGTGATTTCCAAAAGCCACGCCAGGGCTCGCTACACCACTTTCATGGCTCCTCCTAACCGCAGTCATTTTAAGTGCTGGGTTTGCTTACCCGCGCCTTGTAGGGGTAGTCTTTCTCCGACTCAGATCCGAATTTCATCCAGTACTTGAAGGCACTGTCCATCAGTCCGCCGTTGCAGCCCTCGTTGCCTTGTGCAGAGCTGCAGTCGACAAGCTGTTGCTCCGAGAGGCTAATAAGCTTCCCCTTGGCCCTTTTGAGTTGACCTTCCAGCGAACCGGTGGCAGAAAACGCCCAGCACGACCCACAAGCCCCCTACAAGCGCACAAGAGACAATTTCCCTGAAGTTAGTTAGCCATCTCCCCAATCTGATTGATGGAATCTCACTTAGCTTAGTCAGAAATAAAATTTACCACTTCAGGATAGAAGTCTTACCTGGTCTTTGACAGATGTCACGTAGCCCTTTTTCCTCCAGTCAATGGATTCAGGTGCAACGAATCGACGCGGGAGACGTGGACGGTTAAGATGGAATTTGTGTTGCTCAGTTCGGGCGGTTGCGTTGATTAGAGAGAGATACTTTTCGGAGAACTCCTTCGTAGTCAAGTCAGCGAATTGGTTCAGGCCTGTGGCGTAGGTCTCAAGGCCCAAGTAGTAGCGCTCGTTGTGCCACCTTATAAACATGTAGTTGTTGACGAAGATGCGCATACGAAGACGCTCCTCACGAAGACTCCTATAGGTCTTGTTGTTCACCATCTTCCACGACTTCCAGATGGTATTCATGAAGGGTCGACTTGCCCCCACGACGCCGAGGAGCACAAGAACAGTTGCCAGGAGCACAAGATGACGTCCGCTCTGCATGATGCAAGTGCGCAAACTGCGAGCCACAGAACATGACATCGCCACGAGGCGCCTTATAAACAGAGACGGCCGTTGTTTTGACAACCGTCTCAGACGCTCTGATGTTCAGTGTCACGTCGGTGGCTTTTCCTGGGTGTGGTTAGGTGACATCGAGGCTCCCTAATTAATGTGTTCACGATGACTACACAGCGGTGACCAACATCGAGTCACCGTTCGTGATTGGTAGCTTCATTCCTGCTTCCAAGGAGCTGATTACTTCGACCATTTTGATTGGTCAGCAACTGATCTTCCTCAAATGTCTCTCTGTGTGCTTCCATTACGTGGTCATGCAGCTAAGTCATTGAGAACAGCGTTCAAATTCAGTAATTTAAAGTGTAGTGAAATCATTGTTGCATTTATTGCCACCCTGGTTTGAAAACCACGAATGGAATACCGAGCCCGGATGCCTCATTCACTATGTCTTTGAACCTCAAAATCTAATCTGCAACTTCGAGGAACACAGAACTGTCGGGTAGAAAATGTGGCGATCGTGTGAGTAAAGATTGAGGACAAGGTGAACAGGTCTACTAGATGTCTGATGGGTGAGTTGGTAAGGGATTTAATTAAGGCAAATACAATTCTGTGTATTTGGACTATCGATTAGAAAGAGATCACAGTGCTAAGTTGACTTTAAATGTGACCAATTTGTCGACAATCGGAATCGAGGAAAGGGCCTACAATGTCAACAAGCTCTACTTTACAATCCTGTTAGTTAATGGCTCTTAAAAACCAGACACCACGGACCAGACAGACGACAGCGGACGCGACAGTGTATCAGCGCCACGCAGACAGTTGCGTCTGTCCGTGAGGCTGCATGAGAGTGAATATCGATTTGCTACAGCAACCAATAAAAGTTATGCGTAGAACGGTTTATTTGCACCACGCCAGCCCAGAGTGCATGAGCGTGATTATCGATTGCCTAGAGCAACCAATGAAGAATAAGTGTGCGATTATGAATTGCCATCACGGCAGCCAATGACATTTAAGCGTAAGCCTTTGACATAATCAGCAAACAAGATTTACTGAAGCATGTTTGCTAACACTCCGCTATGTGGTATTGCTTAGCTATTTCGATTTATAGATAAAAGCCTTGTCATGGGTGTTAAAGTAAACAGACAATAAACGAAGCCACCTCAGTTAGTTGAAAAAGTGATGTTATGCAGACAGACAGACAGCATTACACAGCATAGTGCGTGATGGCTCACAGCACTTAATAGCCATTCAACTTCCGTAATGTCTCATGCGTGTCACATGTGCAAACGCCTTCTCGGCACTTTGGCGCATTCTGAAACCGCCAACGTTGATTGTGGAATTGATTTCATGGTTATAATTATTGTTTGTAGATTTTAGGAACAATAAATCGCACCTTTTGTGCCTTAGACACCTGTTTAAACGCCAAACTTTCTGGATTTTCAAAAATTCCTGACAATGTCTGCTAGGGAGGCCGCAAGATAGCTGGATTTGTCAAAATTGTGGGTAACTTAAACTAGCCAGCAGAAATTTACATAATCTAGTCATTCTCATGCAAGACGCGTGCAGTGTGACCCGTCAAGTACATCAGGGGAACGAAACACAGTGGCTGTGGGCAAAAATAAGTTGGCTCGAACGAACGTCCAGCACACTTCAAAGACACTAATATCCACGATTAGTCCGTAGACGTTCGTTCTCGCTACACACTTGGTATGCGTATCTACAGCGTAGATTTCGCGGAACCACACTTTCAAACGCGGTAAATTAGACCGCCCCGTCAATGAAACCCGTCGTCTTATTTAAACGGAAGTTTAACGGATCGGTTTAATTCTTTAACTACCCACTAAGCACAGTGTTCCTGCTCGCCTTGAGTGAATTCCAGCACAACTTCCACACAACAAAAGCACGCCGATTCTGACGCTCAAGTTATTTGTTTTTGCAGAGATGAGATTAAAACGCATTCCCTCACAGTGTTCCGAATGGGTCATGAGACAGTTTGGGGGGGTGGGGGAGGGGAGGAGGGAGGGGCGGTAAAAACACCAAAATGGCGATTCGGACAACAAGGCATCAGTGTTTGGCGACCCGAGAGACGAGGATTTTGTTTATCTCCTCAATCACAGAGGCATTGAGGTGTGCAAAAGGATTCGAGACGGGTGAGCCCGAGGACGCGAAGAGGACAGAATCCTGAAAGAAGTGGGAAAGGGAACGGAAGCCTACAATGGTCGCCCTTAATGGGTTGAAAATACAAAAACCGAGCTACTTATTTGTTATTTGTACAAAGAATTTTGCAAGTGACTGTCATCGTTAAAAACGGGACATGAAGAAAAAGACACTTACCCTGTCGTATACACTAGTCATGGGCTTTTTGTCAATTGGAGACTGATTCAGGAAGGCGGAGGACAGTTTGACAGTTGCCATTCTTGCGGCGGCACGTCTAGGACGGCCTGTCTTCGTGATACTGATGTCACTCACAGATGTATCTTTTTTCAACCGCTTCTCCGCCGGTTTCGTGGGAATATTACGGGGAGTTGAGACAAGCTGAAAGACAACAAGGCAGAGTGAAAACGAGGAACCGCAGGAAGTGACAAGCTTCGCCAACTGGTATCATTTCCTCTGGAATCAATGCACGAAGAATGGAGGTAGGTAAATCAAGGAACAAACTAGTGCCTGAAAGTATCTTCAGCAACACCTTCCAAGTACAGGCCAATGCAAATTCAGAACACGAACAGACCAAGCTTTCACCGGCAGTAGTCGACGCGACTGTTGTTGAGCAGTTCAGCGCGCTGCGAAACTTCTTGGCCGCGGTGGTCGAAGCTTGAACCATCCGCGGTCGTCCAGCCATCCTTCGAATGGTCTTGAGCGCAGAGAGAGACGACGGCGGTGGCGGTGGTGGCATTAATCCTTTGGACGGCGTCCGCAACTCCTGTTGGATTACCAAGGAAAAAGTACAACATTTATCAACCTTGGCGTGTCATTCATGCGAAAAGTGCCGAGATTAGAACATATTACCCATGGATTTTAGGGACCATGGGAACTTTAGGGTCTATAATTGCGTCGACAAGAGGCGTTAATTAGAAAAAAACACAGGCGAGCAAGACGAATGTGTACAGGACACAAAGCGCGTGTGACACAAGCAAGAATTACGCACTTTTGGCAGCACATGTGGTTTAAGTATGCGGAGGACTTCAAGGTTGTTCATCTCAAGGGTGCCCGAATTCTCAGCCTCTCGTGTTAGCTGTGCACGAAGCCAATTCACTCGAGTTTGGAGGTAGCGCTCGAAGACAGCACGTTTGCCCTGGATTCCACGCTCAAAATTAGCTCGTGCGGCGTCGAGGATTTTTGCTAGTGCTGCATGTGCGGACTCCTTGTCGACAATGGAGGAGTCTTTTCGAAGGGCAGGGCGCGGCATTTGTCTGCTAAATGGGAAGTGAAGAAGTTATGAAGTAAGCCAAAATTAGCAAAATGTAATATGTTCCAACTACTTGCTGACAGCACAATTTCTAGGATTAGTAAAATAATCATGAGTGCATAGCAAACAAGGCTTAAAAAATATACAATGAGAAAGGCTTGGATAGCCCTATAACAGACGTAAATGAAAGGCGAAAAAGATAAGATCTGATTTGCAGAGGCATAACTTTTAAGTTGTGGGCTTAAAATAAAAAAATGCAGCGCGTGGAAGCAATGTTCACTTTTTTGAACTGATGAAAATGGAAAGGGCTATGAATTAGCAAAAAAAGTCGCCAGAGGAGTGGGACGATATAAAGAAATGGAACATATAAGGAAGTTGCAAATAAGGAAAAATCATAAGTTGACTGAAAATCCGCCATTCAAGTTGCATAATTTTACTATATTCAGCAAAATCATAGCAACGCCGGCAACCGGAGGTGTTAATGGAGGGCAACACTTAAGGTTCAGCAGGTAATAGTTAATGCCTACATGTCTGGAGACTTTACCTTGATAAAAAAACAGAGATTTGTCTTTTAGTCACTATGAAGCAAACAAGGAGCTGTTGTTATTCTGTTAATATTTCACATACCAGGAAAAAAACGCACCCAACAAAATTGACAAAGTATACGCACACGAACTCCAAATTTAAAGAACTTACGAGGAAAGAATAATTCGAGACACATAAACAACAGGGGATGCTCAAGGTTGAAATAAAAAACTGATGTTCAAATTAACAATTCAGAACAATTCACATAAAATAATTTTAGCAACATTTTTGACTATGTTGAGATAAACAAAATCCACAACTAACTTGTAATTCAACTATATTAGGCTAACGTGAACTACGCATTTTTAATTCCACACTAAGCGTGCTAAATAGAATGAAAGCCATTAAAAGTCAATGAAAATGCAAGTGTTGATGCAAGGGAAAACAGCAGGCATTGTTATAAAACACAGAATCTAAGGAATAATATGTGAGCAAGGTCAGGCCGCCAAAAGTACGTCGTCCACACTCTTCATGAGATGAATCATGCCGAAGGCCCACCAAAATGTACCAGTGCAGACCATTTAATATCCGAGCCTATTGTTGAAATTAAAACTGATAAAATAAAAGACAGATTTTTATTACAATGCTCAACTTCTTTGGGTCTCGTTTAATTGCTCTGCCAACGTGTTATGCAGTTACATTGACATCCAACAACAAACCAGTGCTTACTTCCTATTAAAATTAAAAATTCTTGGAAGCAGCAAATGCTTTTTAGAAAATGCAAGTCCACCATAGAATACGCCACGGCTGCGAATATAAGAAAAACTGGACTTTTGTTGAAAGGAGTGCCGCTAAATAATGAGTTGCTGGCCCTTTAGAACCGACATATAATTATTATAACAGGATAGCAGCTTCTGCCCCAATTTCATTATGCAAGATAATTCTATATAATAAACAGCAGTTTTCTTTTTTAAAAATTAGCATTTGAAATAAATTTCAGAGGAAGGTTCGACGTCGAATATCCATGTCAATTAACGGAGAGCTTTTTAATCAATAAATTTGAATTTTAATTATAGATCAAGAAAAAAACTGGTCAGAATTACTTTTTAATGAGTTTTCGGCCTTGGTATGCACTGCAGATCAATACATCATAGATATTGATGCTTTGAAAAGGCATGTGACATAATTTCGCTTAAATACTAATTAAACGAGATGAATGACGTAAGTTTAGTTTGCTATTGGTGAGTGCATATGTAAGGAAGCTTAAACGAACGCATTCAACGCAATATGCTTTGCATTAGTGCCATTCCTATTACACTGAGTCAGCTTTTTTCTCAAGTCCCTTATAAAATATGAACACACAGGCGTATTAACCGAATTGTCATGCTCAACTCACCTTTTCACTTTCTTTGTCCTCAGGTTCTCTACTGTCAACAATGAGCATGCCTCCGAAGCAACACATTAACTGCCCTGATCATTGCTCTTTCAGAGCAATGCTCTCGAAAACGAAGCAAGGCAAGGCACATCTGACGAATTAGTTGATAAAATTTGAGTAGAATTCATGGGCACAGATGCGTACCAGTTCCATACTTCTGCAAAGAATAATTATGGCTGACCCTCTTTTAAGCAAAAGAATTTAAGTGAAAAAAGCTCATGAATTGACGTTCAGTTTATATACACTGCCTTACCTCAATTGAGTATTTAATATTGCTTGGTACATTGTTAAAAATGACTTGAATAGCTGCTTCATTTTTTTAAAAATATTTTGATAGCATCTGAATTATAACAAGGAATTATGGGCAAAAAATTTCAAAACTTCCCTAGTTTGTTGGCAACATCTGCTTATTTCGATTCTCTTAAATAGTGTAGGAAAAATATAAAACACTGCTCTGATAAAGACAAACGAGCTAAACAAAGCGCCGACTTATTTTTTCTGCACTGGATAAATTTTAATCAGATTTGCTTAAAACACGATTTGAATTCACTATTAATACTCAACGGTCTCGCTGTGCGTAACAATGGAAACTGGCGGCATTGCACCCTAATTATTTCGATTCATACGCCGAACCCAATTGTCATCATCTAACTGTTGACTCCCAGTTTATTTATCCAGCCCAGTTTTCGTGATCCTAGGTCATTTGCGACCTTCAGGACGCTATTGCTGCGTTATGTCTCGCTACCTTGATTGGCCCGACTACCTTGTGATCGTTGCCCTTCTTGTGCTATATTTGTTTGTCGGTGTCTTTTATGGTTTCAGATCCCACTTCACGAAGCTATGGCATTGTATTTGTCACTCCAGTACCAAGGAAAAATCACCAGAGGAAAACCTCACGCCTGCCGATGACATTTTTTTGGGTAACCGAAAAATAACACTCCTTCCCATTGTTGCGAGCACAATGGCCAGCTTTATGTCAGCGGTTGCAATTATGGGGAACAACTCAGAAGCCTATTGCTACGGAATCGAATTCGTGATGCTCATTCTGGGCTACTGCATTGCTTTTCCCGTTGCTGCTGAAGTGTACACCCCAGTGTTCTACAAGTTGGGCGTCCTAAGTGCTCACGAGGTGCCTTATGTTTACTCAAGCATTATCTCTAGTATTTGGAATTGAGGTTCTCCCGTCTTTTGCGTTGGTTGGTCACGGTGGTGTTTTGTTTCCAAATGGTGAGTTTGTGTTTGCTACTCTGTTGACATCCAAAAACGCACATTCGGGAAGCTCACACTGCTTTAAAATTGTGGCATATCTACTCATTTATGCCCAGCGGATAATCAAGGGCGAGTTTGCTTTGCAAATGCTTTTATTTTACTAAACCTACTATATTTTATAACTTACCGTAGTTTTGTGCACGGTTAAGTTGCAATGAATTGTCTAAATTCTGATGCGTGTGCTAACGTATACGTTTGTCGGAGAAATACGTGGATATATTGCCTCATAGTGGTGGTAACCTTACTTGTCTCTTTCTAATTGCCTTGTCTTTCCTGTTTAACATAAATTTAGGTGGTATATATTGCTGTGGTTCTCTACGCTCCATCACTGGCTCTTAGTAGAGGTAAGTTTTTCGTTAATTTGGGTGGATTTTTATATTTGATGTTTTTTCCACTTCACTGTCAGCTAAATCTAGGAATTGTTACCTGAATTTAATTAAAATGTTTGGAAAAATAATGCAATGATAGTGAGGCGAAGTAAAAAAGGCTAAATTTATTTGCGAACAAAATTGTTTTTTTTTCTTGGTGGAGTTAACGTCGGAAAATTCCATTTAAAATTTGAGTCAATGTTTCCTCATACCTGAAAAGTCACAATCAACAAGCCTCTTCCTGCTTACATGCAAACTATTTCTTCACGCAAACTAGAATTTAAATCAGGCGCGTACGTGTACGATTATTGTTCTTCGTGAGATTATATTTCCCCTCATTTGTAATTGGTTGGTTATTCTTGTCTAAATCTCCACTTTAGTGACCGGATGGCCTGTTTATTCGTCGATATTGATTTCCGGAATTCTTGGCACATTCTACACTGCGCTGGTAGGTCTATTTCAATTGTTTTCAGAGACCAGTAGAGGACGTGTTTTCAGAACTTATGACTTGTTATTCCGCTGTAAAATGTGAGCTGAATCCTACCCGTTATCACCCACTGAATCTGTCTCAATAGTTAGTTTAAATTTGCCTCAGCTCAATGTGGTCAAAGAAGCCTAAAAGAAACTGTTTCATTAAATCACCTTTGGTCCCCTCCCGTGGGCTCTGTCATCACGGCGTTTTCCCCTCATTTAGGGTGGAATAAGAGCTGTGGTATGGACTGACCTAATCCAGACAATTGTGATGCTTGGCGGCTTCGTTCTGATCTTGGTTTTCGGCTGTCAGCAAGTCGGTGGAATCGAACGAATCTGGGAAATTGCTTCTCGTGATCAGCGACTCAACGTTCTGGAGTATGTCAGGCTTTTCTTCACTTTACCTCCTCTGATGTCTCTTTACTTTACTACATTTGAGCTTAATTCAAGGAAAATTGCGGCTTTATGGTGCATGTGATCGACAGCCTAGCTCAAGTGACAACTTGCTGTTTAAATTGTCTGCACTTAGTCGCTCGGCTATCACTTTATTGGCAAACTGAGGGTTAGCATAATTCATTAAATCACAGATAAAGTCATTAACAATGTTTTAAGGTCGCCCAAAAACTTTTTAAACTAAAGTAGTATCAGCTTGGCGACACGTAATTTGTCAGGCTTCATTCCGATGGTAATGTTGACCAATGAAGCATTTAGAAGAAATGTACACAAAGGCGACATTGGCACAATCAAAGGGGGTTGTTTTTGTAACCTCTAGTAACCTAGCTCAAACTTTTGCAATCACGATGCAAAGTGGGTCAACTTTTTGCGTATGTCAGTCACTAATCACTGACACATCGCTTAGAGAGGTTTAAAATGTATGACTTTACGTGACCCTCGAACGATTTAGTTTAAAGTTCTAGCATTTAGAAAGTCAAAATTTAAAAAAATTGACTAACTCTTAATCGAATTAAAACACGGAGCAATTATATTCGTGTCACACCGTTGTGTGAACGTTTTGCGGTGTCACAAAAGCATTTTAGTTCGATGGTCACGCTCAACGTCTTTGGTGCTGACAAATACATATCACCAATTCGTAATTCTTACATTTAAAGTGATCTGTGATAGTGCCTCGTTGACAAATTGACCCGTTACAATTCAGGTTGAAAAGATGCTTGTTTTCGTTAACTGTTATTTATCTCACTTGACTTTAAAAATAACCTCATTTTTTGGCACATGTTGCGTTGGGGGTGTCAATTTCATGTTTCTTATTCGTCTGCCTGTTAACTCTCGTTATTTTCTTTCTTCCTTCAAGCTTCGATCCGAATCCATTTGTGCGTCATTCAATCTGGACACTTATGATTGGTGGGGCAGGCATGACCTTAACCATTTTCGCGACCAATCAAACACAAGTGCAGCGCTACTTGGCTTGCCGGGATCTCAAGACTGCCCGAAGGCAAGTCCCACCTCTTGGCTTCACCGCACGGCTTTTATTTCCGCTTTAATGAATTTGTGCCTAATGCAGTCTTATCGCACATAAAGTTCTCTCACCTAATTCGACGCCTATTGGTTCATACGTCGAATCGACTTTTCACAAAACACTAATGCGACACATTGTTTTCATTGAGTCCTTAAACTCTCAGGTGGAAAATATATCACGCGATGACTTGGATGCATTAAAAACAAACACCTTGACATCGGTGGCATGGATATCGACACAGCAGTTAGTCTGCAGTAGCGAGATTTAACCGTGTCACTGAAGACGTCACGTGTGAGACTGGAGTTGCACTTTTGCCATTAATTTCACCTGTCACATTCCTTTCCGGCAGACGTCAGCTAACCGTAAGTTCCTAGCTAACTACGTAAAGCTAGCTCAGCGTTAGTAAACACGCCGCTGTTTGTGTTGCCAGTCCACACACAGTCTGGCCCATTCCAGAACACCGCTATACCCCAAATTCATGCATGTAATGGCTAATCGAAGCAGTCGTTTCATGCTCCACGCATGCAGTCCATGTGAGCGCCTTTAGTTGCTTCGCCTTCGTAGCTCAAGACGTTTTGCTGTGCAATCTATTCCCGTTGTTCAGGGCAATCCACCTCCAGTTGCCGATGAACGCGGTGTTCCTGTCCGTCCAAATGCTCACCGGGCTGGTCACGTACGCGGTGTTCGTCGGCTGCGACCCCAAACTGAACGGCGAGATCACCGACTACGACCAAATCTTCCCGCATCTCGTAATGCGTCTCTTCAGCGACATTCCCGTCCTTCGCGGACTCTTCCTCTCCACGGTCTTTGCAGCCGCACTGAGGTACGTCAACACCGACTGGGGGTGGTGCTAGGAAGGAATTGCGGACAAAATGTCGCTTGATGGAATTAGTCGGAATGGAGAAAAAAGTTCGCGCAATTTAGGTGCATCAAGTATGGACAACGTCTAGATGCAACCACATGCATGGAACTCCCACTAAATATTTAACTAGAGTGGAGCGGCCGGTGTGAATAAGCAACAATTCCGAGTTGACTTTAACGGCTCCGGTTCGAAGATCCGGACGTGAATTTTGCCGGCGTTTGGAGAATTCCTTGACATGTTTAGAAGAAAATCGATAGTTTCTACACCTACAACACTATGCCTCGGCATCTTTTTGCATACTCGAGCTAGCTGAACCGAAAAAAATGCGTGGAAAATTTACAGGCGCACATTTCGATCTCAATAACACCAAGAGGAAGTCGTACACTTTACGATCATTCACTGATTTAAGGAAAGACAGCATGATATCGCACTTAATGCCTTGGTTGGTGATAACTTTTGCAGATGTCTTCAAGTCAACATTTTAGACAAATCGGCTGATCTATTGGACCTTGCGGCGTGTTCTAACTCGTTCAAGTCGAACCAACTCCTCACACGAAGAGCACCGATAGGTTCAGACAAGCGTTTCTAACTCCGACGGGTTCAACATTTGCATCTTCTTTACCACTGCTCGTAGACGGCACTGTTTGGCTCGGCATCAGCTTCGAGCAGACCAAACTAACGCCTTTTTGGAAAAGACCGCGATTCCACTCACGCTGCGGAATTGCAGTACACACTTGAGTTGTGATGAAACTAGACTAGTCTTTGATGTTGGCGTCTTGAGTTAGACAAGCAAGGTCAAGAGTGCTTGTGGCAGGATTTAGGGGAACTCATTCGTGGAAAGTGAGTTTATCAGCCATGGCGGAGCGAATTGCGCCTCAATGAACATCAAGTCGAGCATGGGTGTGTGTGCGTGTACCTTTTTAGGCCCACGAATTCAACACGTGCTCATCTGAACACAAGACTTTGTGGCAGTCTTCAATCAAAGGCACGAAGTGTTCGCTAATTCAGCTTTCCCCAAGACAACTTTCTGTGTCCATTTGACATTTTCGAGATTCTGACGTGACCCTTAGTGAATAGCCTCAGTTTTAATGGAGACAATAATCAAAGCTAGAAAACTCAACCTATCTATCTGATTCATGACTTAGTAGTTAAGTGAAATGGCTATTTATGAATGAATAAGGGTCCTCGCTGTAGGCCGTTCTTGGAAATTTAGCGCAATCCTATCGAAATGGCGTCAGGCCTAAGTCTGTTCACGTAAAAACGTCATAAAGGAATTTGAAACCACGAAAAGTACAAATTTGTCGGTCCCATGAACCCACGGATTGTGGTGTTTCGTCAACTCTCTTCTACATGGCAGGTATGTGTGAACGCTTTTGCTTCCCTCATAGCACCCTCTCGTCGGGAGTCAATGGAATTGCCTGCGTGCTGGTTGAAGACGTCTTCATGGACATCTACCTGACTGTGTCGAAGGGCTCCAGGTTGCGCCGCAGCCGGCTCACATTCATCGCTCGCTTCATTGGTGAGAGCGCGAACCCTGTGCATTGACGACCCCTCCCCCCGCCGACCCACCTCACTCCTTCTCCCCCTCTTTTCCGCCATTTTAGCCATCCTCTTCGGCCTGGTAATCATCGGTTTGGCTTTCCTGCTGCAAGTCGTTCCCGCGGGGGTTCTGAGGATCTCGTTTTCCATTTTCGGCGCTATTGGCGGCCCGATTTTAACCGTCTTCACTCTGGGGATAATCTTTCCCTTCATCAACAAATGGGTGAGCTTGAGACTTTCTTGTTTGTTTTCATTCAGTTGCTTAATTCCCCTCTGAAAGGTGTAATGGCGCCAACTGAGCATACTATGACGATAAAACAATAACTTAAATCCGGATAACACACCCCCTTTTTGCGAGGAATCTCATTGGTCTTGTGTTATGATTGGATAGTTGGCCTCATGCGTAGTTCTACCAATTTCGTGATAAAAGAATCCCGAAAAGTTCTGTGTACGCGCATTGAGCGAGATCTTAGGAATTTGGAATAGTTCAGATTTGATCACAGAACACTGTTGATGCTACTCTAATCCAGTTTTACGTATTTCTGTTTTTAATTCAAAACAGGGTGCATTGTTTGGCTTTCTCGGGAGTTTGGTTGCCGGTCTCACGATGATCGTGGGTACGCTGTACTTCTACACCTTCCAGGAACACGTGCTGGCGCCCCTCACGAATGCCACCTGTTCCATTGTCAACTCCTCCGTGTCGACGTCTGCGCCGTCGTTGGTGACCGCGGTGACGCCTGCTCCACCACCAGAATACGGATTCTCCTTCTTCAACCTCTCTTACCTCTACCTGACGCCGTTCTGCCTTCTTGTCGGATTAGTCATTGCCGTGCCTATCAGTCTTCTTACAGGTAAATTGCCAGCAACCATCGACACACGCTCAGAGAACCGATGCGAACGCAAGCCAAATATTGTGGGGAAGGTGCTGTATTGTCTTGTCGTGGTTGGACGATCTTGTCTCGGTGAACTGAGAGTGATTAGCGTTGGGAGTGTGAACGTAGATATGGTGTGACTAGAGAGTGGTGGAAAGGGGGTAGTCGTGTGAACAGAGCAAAAGTGCAAATAAAAGTAGCAAATTTGAATGTTACGAAGTAAGTCGTCTGTGGTGAACGCTGGCTTTGGTTGATGGCTGCCACACTAACACCGGTTGACTGGTTTCAAATTCCTCAGTCACGTTTTTCCGTGAACAGCCTTAGAGCTGACGGCCTTTTGATAGGATTGCGCTGAATTTCCGAAAACGGCCCACAGCGAGGACCCTTATTCATTCGTGAATAACTCCTTCACTCAACTTCTAAGTCATGAATCAGATAGATAGGTTGAGTTTTCTAGATTTGATCATTATGTTCGTCAAAACTGAGGTTATTCACTAAGGGTCACGTCAGAATCTCGAAAATGTCAAATGGACACAGAAAGTTGTCTTGGGGAAAGCTGAATTAGCGA
>UXSR01000633.1:0-22776 GCA_900604375.1 Mesocestoides corti
ATATATATATATATATATATATATATATATATATATAATGTGAAAATGCTAAAAAAACCTACGCGTGTGCGTAAATCAGACTCACTTCTACTACGTTTCGTTCTTCCGTTGCGTCCACCTCTGGGGCCCGAATTAGGAGCAAATCGATTATACTCTGAGGTAGGTATGCTAATCCTTGATGCGGAAGCCGAAATCGGATTTCTCGGTGTATATCCAGCATGTTGGCTATGGTAATGGTATCTCAGGCCAGCAGTCGACCGATACCTAGAGGCACAGACCTCACAGACGAAGAATGTCACCACCGTGGTTGGCTCGGAGGACCCGCTACTGCTCCCTGGAGGTGGGGGAGTTCCTATGGAACCTCGACTGTTCCCCACTGCACCGCCCCCTTGAATCGAGTTCATGTCTAGAGGCCCTGATGCAGAGGTTGATGAGGGAGGTGGTGGCGGCAGTGGAGGAGGCGGCGGTGGCGGTGCTGGAGGAGGTGGTTGCGCATTTGATTGCACAGAAGGAAGTGGAGGAGGAGGTTGCTGACGGTGTGAAGTGGGAGTAGAGAGGGGCGACGGATGATAATTATAGACCGGATTGTGCGAAGGCTGGTGGTTCGGCATGACTGGCCGTCCAGATGGTGATGTGGAAGAATGCGACAAGTCAGAGGACACCGCATCTTAATTCGTAAATGTCTGCATAGGTGTCTTACAGAGCAGATTAATCACACGATATTCAGTAAACTGCGTACCACAATAGAAACTGTCCTTTTCGAGACAACATGATTGATCACCAGCAACATAATGGCTTACATGGACACAGGTAAATGTATAAGAATTCTGATTCAATTCTCAAACATATTATCATAATTTAACTTTGGGACAACGAATGAGTAACGATCACCTTCACTGTAATGATTTTTTACCAATAGGCAGGTAATGGTGCCACACATTTTTTTGTCAAATAGCTAATTCTCTTGGGATCGAGATCACGCAGATTCGGCCAAACAACTTTTTTTCCGGAATTATAAAGAGTAGCTTATCGAAGTCAAATCGTTTGCTGCCTTTTGAAGTTGAAATGCAAGAATTTTCTTATGTGGTTGTATAGAAAAATTGAATTTCCCATTAACGCCTTCATTCCCAACAGATTGCCGCAAGTGACAGACCGGAATGGAGGTAGGTCCGATTGCCAAAGGTTAGTTTTTACTCAAATTAAACTATTTTCAATAGGAAATAGCTCATCAAACACAAAAAAGAAGTCTGGGGAACGTGATTAATCAAATATGGTGATCGGACAAGTTTACCTCATTCGCTTTTTCCTTAAACAACCCCATAAACTTTCTCTTCTACTCATTTTCATAATTGAGGCTGAAATTTTGGACTAAACAGCTTGTGTCTGCAAGTGTCAGGTTTCAAGATCCAAAACCAAACCAAGCCTAAATTGCCAACGTTTAGCTTTCGTGGCTGCCGTTTCCTTTAGCTTGACTAAGATCCAGTGTCTCTGCTGACGCTTCGGGCAGTCGCTGTTTCAAATCAATTTACTGGTTATACAGAGGCCCATGATGACAATTGATCAATAAAAGGTGGTTTTAAAAGCACTTCCATATCTTTCCACATTTGTCGTATTTCGAATCACTTAAAGCAAGGTAATTGTTGCCAAACCGTGTGGTGATTGATATTTACGAGATCGTGGTAGACTGAACACGGTGTGATACTGTCTATAAACAAAAAAACAGGTCAAACACGCTGAGCATACCATCAGGGCCAGTACTGTGCGGGTGCCTCAGACCAGAGTTCCGCCAGTCAACATTCCCTGGTTCTTGGGCGCCTTCCGGCTGAGTCCTCTTGTCCGCCCCGCACGTAATAGTCTGAAGATGATAATGTTGCAAAATCGACGATGGTGGCTGTGGTGGTGCGCTGGAACCAGACTGTTGTTGACTGTGGATTTTTGACCCTGTAGGTGTCTCTGACCTGGGAATGATTGGGTCTTCGATTAACTCGGGAGTATCCATGAAGCCCGGGTGAGAATGAGGTGATTTGGAAAGACCGTCAGTGAGACCAACAGTTGACAAATTGGCGTTACTCCGGTATATGGCTTCTTCGGGTGGTGTGTAGGAATCTGTGGTGCAAATAAGGAGATCTTCTGATAGACTTGCGATAGGTTCATGCGTGGGAACTTTAAACTATTTCTAAGATGTTATCTGCTCACATGTTCCACGACCAGGGCCCTTGCATTTAGGTAAATTTAAAATATATTCGATGAAAATCCTGACAAATGTTATGATTGGTAGACAAAGAAGCTCCCAGAGGAATAAAAATCGAAACATCGAAATTGGTCTGCACTCCAGTGTTACCACATTCACACGCGTAATCACTGCCAAGCATATGCAATGACCCGAAATCATGAAGAAAATGCGTTTTTAAACACAAAACAGAAAAGGCGGGAATTCAGTGGATGAACTCAGTTAAAAGGAGCAATGTTCGAAAGGAAACTGTGTAAAACGACTGGTGAAGCAACATATGGCCGTAAATACACTTCCCTTCCAACTCCCTTAGAATAGTCTTTTCTGGTTCTTGACCTGGATGTCTCTGATATGGACAAAACAAGTATAATGATGCTATGTTTATAGAAAAAATAGGCCTCTTACGTTTTTTTAAAAGTGCTACGAAATATTTCGTAGCCTTTTATGGAAAATTTAAAGGTGAACTAAAATCCATTATTGATTCTATACGACGTTTTTGCATATAGAAGTGACAGCCTCAGAGCATAACATCGTCGCTCTAATGCAAATAAACGCTACACCATAAAAGTGCATGAGGAAGAGGTTAAAGCAAACACTGCTATCAAAAATTGTGGTTTACGCTTTACAGGGTTCTACATCTTTTACCATCGCCTAGAGAGCAATGTGTTTGAAGAAAGTACAAAACCACACGTCATGGTGACTGCATTATTTCATATAATATATAAAAACATCAATACAAGCCAGTTTGAGCCATCCGACATACATATCTACCTCAGTTCGAGCATATGCTCATCAGAAGACGCATGATACAAACCGGGATTCAGTCGGGAGTCAGCCATTCAAAGACTTGGAGTTCGCCGAACGCTTGTAGATTGCGCCTTTCGTTTTGGAAAAAAGGTGATTGGGAAGACGAAGTCGTGATTAGGGCCAAAACTCTGACAAAATATTCCAACGGTACAAAGTAATCATGCAATTCCCATAGACAGTGAATTGCCATGCCCGTTGTTTGAATAAATCAAAAGTAGAGAGAGATCAGAGGTTATTTGGATTCCATCAAACAGCCCCGTCGATCAGAAATTCTTTGGTGCTTTAAAAGTTTCGACATTCCGAGGCCAAACGTACTGCATATTTTGGACGGAAAATTGTGTTATTCTCTTAAATCACTTGTTCAGAATAATTACAATTCCTTCTACACAACATGCTAACTTAAAGTCTGAACTTCAAAGAATATTGAGGTAATTTATTGAAATATAAGGAAAATTCTTAAATCCTTAAAATGGGTTGTAATCCAAATTAATAATTTTCTTTAGAGTTCATACTTTTTCAATCCACTCCGATTTAGTTCGTTTACAAACATTTCCGCCTATTACTCTTGCTGTCGCCTACTGGTCAAAATCTGCAATATTTTGCTTAAAGTTACTGATTTTTCACGGCAAGGGTGTAATTTAAAGTAGGTTCGGCCAAAACTGTTTAGTAGACATATAGTTATTTGACCTTTGTGATGCAACTGTTAATAATCAGGCTATAAGTTTAAATATTGGTATGCTCATATATTTTGTTTTGACTAGGCATTCGCCATCCTAACATGAACACAAATTGTGACTACGATTGATCTTTTGCCACAAAACTATTCTCAAGGGAAAGAAATCATTTAACGAATTTAGCAGTGACATGCCTTTAAGTTTATCCCTAAGGTGACTTGATTTCGTATTTCCGGTTAAATGTATGCATCCAAATGCTGCGCCGACGTCAATTCTAAGGGCTGCGATCAGTAATTCTTCGAGAAAGAGAATCACTTGTATTGAATTCACCAAATAAAATCTTGGATGTGGCTCTAGGGACGTGTATTCGCCGGTTCCTGCAGAATACAGCCCGTTCCCACACAGCAGGCCTTTCGTGTCCACTTATGCACCCTAGGCAAGGGAGGGAGGTAGTTGCATCAGCTACATTTGCCAGCCCAACACTTTGATGGAAAGTGACTATCACCTACACCACCAACAAGAGGACGATTGCAACGGGTTATACTAGACAAACAGCATGTCTATTAGACATCAGAGCAAATTCATTGTCCGAAGTGTGCTGTTTTTCTGCTCATGAGAAAACCGAATATTTCACAGTAAACAAAATGCGGTTAGTTTCGCTGCATTTTCTTTTAGGAACTTTAAACATCAGTTTTTTTAGAAAATACATTAGGAACAATTTGCGGAAAACGCAACAAACGGTAGTCTGGTGGTGCTGGATCTGGAACATTTAGTGGGTGTAGCAATTTCTGATGGGTGACCAAACGTGCATGTGGTCCAGCAAAATCATGAAACATAACACCTCTGTGATTCATCAAACCAGGAAGTTTCGGCGCATTTGAAAAAAATTACCCCAAGTGCTACTGAATGCGCTGAGACACTTTAAACTTCTTTTCGTGGGAATTTGCATTTGAATTTTTCGATCACGTTTCTCGCTTAATCCAAAAGCGTTTGTCATAAACACTTCACTTCACTTCAGTTATCATAAAGTTCAAAGAAAGACCTCAATAATTTGAGTGAGATTAGCAGATGTTAAAAGGGTGAACATTTGTGGTGACAACACGGCGAACACTCCAACGTTTCAGGCTGATTAAAACCTTTCAACGCTTAATTACAGTGAACTATGACCCCACTTCTTCAGTTTTGCCAAAGGCTAACTGAAAGTAAGCTAATTTTGACCCTAACGAAGTTTAAAGGATTATTTGTCACACAGAGACACACACATCAAATGGCTCTTTACAGACTGGTAGAGCATTTTTTGTATTGAGAACATTCCTGTTGGTTCTCCATATTGGCTAAAAATCAAATAAAACCTTCTACACCACCCTGTACAGTTTCTTCCGCACTATTCTGAAGAATTCGTGCTTTTAAAATTGAGCTATTTGTGCTTGTCCATTTTTGAGAATAATTATTCTTACTTTCTGGCCAATCTATGACCTTCCAAAGGACTTCTTAATGAGTAGCTACAAATTGCGTCATTTACCCTTATGCCTCTGTGACCCCACTCACCAAAACCCTGGAACTGAAGTCCAATCGGAAGTCACTTCAACGGGCTTTGGTCGATTCGTAGCACTAAAATATGCTTCATTCGCAAAAATTCGCACTCTTTTTTGTACGTATAGCTGTTACATTTACTTTCGAAATACTTCTGCCACACTACATCAAACCAGTTAAATGTAAAACCATCCTTATCATGACGATTACTAAATTAATAACATCCAACAACAGGAAGAATCACGTGCTTTGAGCATGGATAATACATACCCGGACTGTCTTCCGTGTAAGCACCGTCGGGGACCTGCAGACCACCGATCGATCCGTCCAACGAAGACCACCGACTACTGCTGTCGCACCTTCCTGGGATACCCCTCTTCCCTCGTGGCTGAAGGAAAACGGTGGCGATTTAAAGGAAACGCTCTTAGTTTGTGCATTCATCCAAGAAGTTCGGGGATTCATGCACACCAGAGTGACTTAGCAAACTTCAGATGCATTCTAAATCACACCTTAGGTGATCCCCAGTCTCACGTACTGCGTTTGAGATCATGTCACGTGCACTACAGCAAAATGGATCAGTCATTAGCGTGTTTTGACCCAGTAGTAAATTGTGAGCGATGCCAAACGTGTGTTATGAAGGTATAGAAAGCTAAAGAGTTCGTTAATAAGGGTTTTGAGAGGTTCATGACTGTTATCGTTTTTTAATATTTAAGGGACGGTGAAAGCATTGCCAATGATGTTTAACGTTTCCGTCTGGTGTTCACGAGTTTGAGTTCACTCCATAACCCTCTGTCAAAAAACAGTCACGAAAGCCCATGGGGATTTGGTTAACGTTGGTTTCGGTACAAAAATCTTTAGTCAGAACTCCAATCACAGTTTAAAGTCGGCCCTTGATACCTACCCAAAGCACCCACAAACATCACATCTGTCACAAGGAAAATTCCTAGGCCCTTAGAAAATTACCGTAACGTGTGAGTGGAGTAATCGGGAGAGGGTCGAATTCATTTGCTCAGGTTGGCGAATCAGGCAACAAAGCAAGTCTCTTTGATCGATGAAGGATCTCATACACTTATTGGTATCGTAGCAACAACAATTTAAGTCTTATCAGATTTTATTTGCATCTCCTCAGATAACTCACTGAAGTCTACATGCTAGAAATGTACATGAAATTATCTACAAGAAAATTTCACCAAATCCAGCTGGGCGCTACACTCTATAAAGGTTAAATCCGATACCTGAATAAAACAATGATTTTTGTCTTTAACTCAAATTCTCCTCAAAAACTGTGCATTCAACCACACTAAATAGCTAAATATATTTCTGAATCTGAAAAAATCCTTCATTTTAAATTACTTGGTCACAAAATTAACATTGGGACTAAGCTTAACCACTTAAAAGGCAAGTACTTTCAACTTCTAATCGAGAGTATTCCAGTAGAAGAGTGTCCTCTTGTTAACTAACAACCAGTTTTCACTAATGTTTCCAAATCATTTAATTAACAAAACGCATTTAGAGCCGCAAAGGAAACAGTTGATAAATATGAATTTCAGTTTACTTAACTTCGTGAGGACATAAGCCTGTTGCCGTTTGAGTGGCCCGAAAGGAAATTTCTGGCTTTCACAGCTGTTACTAATTGTGGATTTTCAACTAAACGGAAACGAAACACGGCCACAGCGTGTGGAAGACAAGTGAGAAGCTACAAATTGAGGCCGAAGTTATAAGTGATAGGGGTAGGTGGTCAGTAATTACACAAAATGTGAATTCTACACACTAAATGCTGACAACTATTGAGGACTTTAAATGAAGTCGCAAGAAATTAGAATGAGCTAGGACATGAGGGAGACCAAAGGTAGCAGCTTGGCCAAATTACTCACTCGGCCATACACTCCCACTCCAAGTCGTTTATGGTAACGGCGAACAACGCCAGACTTCTCCCCTAGTCCTACAAACCGTCGACGAAACTTGAATTTGGACCGCTCTCCCTCCTCCTCCTCTGTATACCTCCCATAACTATCGAATCGTTGGCCACTGAGATCTTCTACACAGGGAGACGCTTGAGGTTGCTGTTGCGAATCGGCAGCTAGGATCCTCCTCTCACCTCCATTTGAAGCAGTTGTTGAGTTGTTGGTGGAATTTTGTGTAGCCGGTGATTGACAGGAACCATCTCCAGAGACAGAGCCGGGTAAGGAGGCTTCGGGATCGGTGCTAGAAATCCCCAGGGGTACTTGGGGAAGCTGTTGCTTGATGTAATCGTTAGTGGGCACCTGAGAGCGGGAATTAGGGCCTCGGGCTACAAGTTCACAAAAAACGCTGTCAATCTCACAGGCTGTAGGCTAAAAACCATGCAGCGAATTAGGGTCATACCGTCTAAGCTGTAGTCATTGTATATCTAACAAATGATGATGACAAAAACAAACCCTACTTCCAGTGTACCCACAAATAGAATTATATCGGGCCTGTTCATGTGTGCATGTCAATAGTGACTCGTGAATGGCTGAGATGCCTGAATCAGGGGACCCAAAACGGATAATGTAGAATAATTCGCATTTTTAAATGGACAGTCATTCCAGAACCAATTTCATCTTTTGATAATTGGTGTACTTGTTGTAAGCGAATTTTGAATAGATATTCTAAATTAAATCGAAGAAATGAGTATTCAGCATACTCACAGGAATGAAGATTAATAGTGGTGGCCGTAATTCCATTGAAATTACATTGTCATTGTGATTCCTCTTCAGAAACTAGTCCTATGGCTCAATTTACATGAAGTGGTTCCGTGTGAAAGACAAACTTTATGTACAAATATAACGCTTAAAAATCAGAAGCTTGAATTCGATTCCCTTAATGAATGAAGCCACAACACCTTCCCTGATGAACGCTAAAAATCAAGTTTCTAATTCTGGTGATGCAGCATCTATTTAGTGTTTGTACACAAGATACACTCAATTACGGCCACAAGGAAACCGATGTTGACCATGCTCGAAACATTAAAAGCCACTTATCCTCGATTTAAAGAAAGAAACTATCCTGTCATTACCGTCATCTAATAATCTGATCTAAATCCCCAAGGCCCATATAAATGAGGACTTCATCGTCAGTTACCTCAGTAACAGGCAACCAACTCACAAAACAAACTGCGCATTTCAAGTCAAGCCGCACTTAGAGGGGCATAGCACTTATGGGGTGGGGGGTTGACGAACCATTCCGACGGACTGGCCACCCCATCAGTTTCACAGAACGAAGACTTCGAAGGTTAGTATAACCACTGTCCTAGTATTGCTGCTACACCAATCATACATTGATTATTCTGTTTACACATAAGTAGGAAAGTTCCTTTCAAACAGAAGGATCCGATTTGACAAATGAGCACGTTCCAAAAATTACTAAATTGCATAGAACTGTGTTTACTAATGTCAAATCCCACTTATATCAGGAGTGCGAAGAATACCCACTGCAAGTGCTAAAGGAGGAGGACTTTTTTCGCCGGAGTTTAGACAGCAATAAACAGCTGCCATCTAGCACCGCAACACAGCACAGCCTACCTGGAGGTCCCTCTTTGATATGGAGACTGCAAAGCTTCGCGATACCAATGAATGCCATTCAATTCAGAATCCCATTCCAACTAAAGTATAACTTCTTGTTTCGATGGAACACCACATTGATTCTGTTATACACATATCCCTCAAAGATAATCCCGTGGTTGAGGAACACGTTTGGGACCCCAGATAATGTGGCTTTTCAAAATATTTATCCTCTTTACTGTGTATCAGTTCGTGCAAATAAGGATGTTTCCTCGTTTATTTTACTTGCCCCATAGTTGAAAATGGTGGAAACTTTTGTTTGCGATAAAAGAGTTTAATAGCCATGGGAAAACCCTTGCCCATAGGTACAAGCAATATCAGGGGGACCATGCCAAAACCATGAATTCGAATGTATCAATCGCCACCAATTCGACATCAGGACATCCCATGACATCGACTAAAAGGCAAACGTTAAGCCTCTATTATTGGGGGTATTACGTTTGAGGTAAGAGAATTGAGTGCATTTTAGATGTTACTAAGCCTGGAGTAATTGGATTTATTGAAGTATGATGGTGCCATATGAGGACCGTTCTTTTGCAACATGGTTTCACTGATTTGACATGCCGAGAAACATGCGTCGAGGGGTACGACCAAGTGTGCAACGCGAATCATCTTTAAATGGAATTAGTGGAATGCAACCATCTCAATTGACTCAAAAATTGAACGTCTCAAGTTAAGGGAGTAGATCTTGAATAGTAGGTGTTAAAAATCACACAAATATTGATACTTTACACCTGATACTTCCATAAAGCAACCCAAATTTTAAAAATTTCCCTTGACTAAGGCTTGAGAATTATCACACAAATGCTTTGTCAGTCTTGTGGACTTGAAGCTGACTCCCGACTTACATGTTGATGATTCTACTGCCACTGGGGGGCTTGGGAATGGGATCGCTTGGAACATGAAGAGTAGTCGGGAAGTTTCTAGACTGTCAGCGAATCTTCGCTTATGACCGGGCTGAAGACGCCACCGATGCCGCCGATACGTCACAAGGAAATGTGGTTTCGAGAAAGGCAAACCTAAAGCGAGTGGAATTACACCGGCGAAAATCGACAGGCATCAGAAATGTCAATATCTATGCCAACAGTGAAGACCAGTGTAGCAAGTAAACGAAGAAAATTGTGTAAAAAAAGGTCCTCTCTTCTCATCTCCATCTTTTAAGTTTACTTAATCGGCGAGTACTTTTCCACGTTTTCCTTGACTTATTTTTGTGTTGTATGGCGAATAGAATTGGCAGCAAACAATATTGGGACAGTTAAAACAGCCGATTCACCACCATATGCACGTTCGTCGTCGTTAAATGTTGCCTGATAATGTCTTGGTTCTTTTAAGCAAGGGTACGATTAACATATCACTAAACAACAGGGGGCGTAAGTGTTTACATGGCGAGGGATCAGCAAATGTAGTGGTTGGTTTGCACAATACAAAACTGCTAGTTAACAGCCCGCGGAAATCCGAGAACAGAGACAACAGGTGACAAAAAATAAGACTGTTTCTTATCGTCAGGCCAGACAGATGTGGCTTTTCCTGAGAATGCGTGAGCCTGATTATTGGTTGTCAACCGTATCAATAATCAGATTAACTTGTGAACAAGGTTACATCACGCGCGCTCGCTGACAGTTCACTACAGCACAGTAGAGACAGTGGATGACTCGAGACTACCACGAAGTTATTGAAGTGTGCATTTGGAAGAATACTACTAATTCTATAGGATCAAGGAACAACAAAGATAAGTCAGACCGTTTACACTCCAACGAATGGGTTGAATCTAGTGTAATCTGAAATACTTCCCTCTAACACAAACTTCGTCTGGTAGAAAGGAAATTACCTTGATTTTCACGGTTAGATTGATTGTTATAAGATTGACTGTAACCAGGACAATATATTTTTACCCCTAACCCGGTAAAAGTAATAGCTGTAACCACTATAATTAAAGACATCTTACACCAACTCACCTCGAAGTACAAAAAAGAAGAAACTTTAATCCGCAGAAATTTATTTCATTAGTAAATGGTCCTGTCGGTGCATTTTTCCACAATTTTTGGTTGACTGCATGCCCAAACGGTCGAAAAATAAGCCCTCCACCCCCTTCACCCCTCAGCTGACTAAGCCGACAAATAGGGCGTGCGCCATGACTACGGCTTGAAGCGCAGCTAACCAATCAGTCATCGTCGGCTCTGAGGCAAAAAATTCAAGGTCACGTTGGACGATTCGTCAAAGTATGCAATCGTGTTAATCGATATGGACGCCATTTGCAAAATCGTGTCATTTTTTACACTTCAATGCGTGTTAAGTCGCTGTCTTAACACCGTCCTTTTTGTCGCCGCGGCGTTAGTGCCGTACTGCGGCGCAAAGTTTTTACGAAATCTTTAGAACGGCACCGAGTCTAAAATGTGAGATACAAAATTGGTTGGAACTGAAAGTACATAGGCTGCTGCAAAAGGTCGTGCATTCACTCCAACAGCAAGGCTTTTCATTTAATCTTACACAATTCGAATCGCGTTGGTTTCGGACAAGAAAACCACGGTTGCTCGTCAGGAAGGTGAGGCAGAAATACCGGGATTGGTGCGCCCTCTGGCGGCCAATATTTTCGATAAATTCAGCACACTTACAATCGAACAGCAGAACTGATGTGCTCCTGCGTTAGAGTTCGGTGTTAATCGGAAGCAACTTAGAACACGCAAAATTCTGTTCATCCAAATAAAGAAATCACAAGGAGCAAATATCTAAGACGAGACTACCGGATTTGAGGTGCTGATGGATAAAAACTGCCTTGGCAAGCCCTCACGTGACCAGATATCTGTTCACTCATTGTTCAGTCTTATCAGTTCGCACCAAATGAAATTTGTACAAAGACGCCGACACGGCTTGCCACTAACATCATTTTGACTACGATTTAGAGTGAGGGCATTGTCCTATTAGTGACGAGAGCCTGAGACCTTTGAGGAAAACTAATCCTCGTGCATTGTTAGACATGCCATGATGAGTTCACGCATCTCGATAAGCGAGTCACTTCCAATGCAGGAGCCAGTGCGCATACGTCACTCGGGTTGGAGGAGGCCGCCCACGTGTAAAACCGGAAATGAGTGGCTGCTCTTTTCAATGAGGTCACATCAACAGACCACTACCCCCACCCAGGCCATCTTGTAAACCAGGCTCTCCGATCCATGTGCAACATGAAAGCCTAACAAAACACAGAAGTACCTGAATATCGTAATTTCCTGAACCCTTCGAAGTCATTGAATGCTTCTAAAGCTTGGTGCTAAACGAAAGCATGCCAGCGGGGTGAATTTACACGAACTTTTATCCATGTTGAGATGTCACAGGAAGGGGACTAAATAAGGGAAAACCTCGTTACCAGGTTTAAGCTAACTGCAGAAGAGGGGTCTAACAGTACCCGAAATTTACTTACTTTAATGTGCAGTGGAGTCGAGATTTGACGAAATATAGCAATATTTAAGCAAGTGAGGACTTGCTACAAAAAACAGCAGAATTTTGCCAATTCTGCACAATTTACTTGGTAAGTTCAGCGATATTTGGTCGGGTGCATCCATTGTGTGCAATAAGGCGTTATCTACGAAGCCAGTTCCCTGCAGAAGACTGGAATAGGGGACTTTGGGCTCATGAAATGACACGTGAAATAATGACAATTTAGTGCAACAAATTACTCGTTCCGAATATCAAAATCGTCATATTTGGAAACCACCGCGAAAGAACATGTGCTCAGAAGTGAGGTTAAGTAATGCTTGCTAAATCCTGCTTCATATTCGTTGGAAATCCACATTATTGTCGCAAATTATGTTGCAACGATATTTCCTCAAAAATCGACGAAGTTCTCATTATTGGCTGATCATGTAAGGTCTACCAGCAGTGGGAAAGCAAATACCGGTCTCCTGGGTCCAATTATAAATGTCAGTGTTTCAATTAGATTAAGGAAATCAATGTGTAATCTGCAAAGGCATACCGCATTGCTAAATTCAGACATTTTCGGATTCTCACAAATAGAAGATGATGGGAAAGTGCGCAGCTACTGTCAAGATTTATGTTGTCCTTTAGTACTTCAAATGAGGAGTTATGGAGAAGAATCAGTATGGTCAGTTAGTCTGTTAGCAACCAAATGAAGTCGGACCTCCACGCACTTACGAAAAGAAAAATTGGATGAATTACAAATTTGAAATTGCTACCGTTGTTTTAGTTCAGTAGCTCTAGTTGGAAAAACGCATGAATTTGGCGCCAGGGTTTCAAAACAAGTCACTGGGATACATTAATTCGTATGCCTATCCCGCAAAATATCTATTAAAGGCGACTGTGAAATAGCGAGTATTTCTACGTTTTCATCATAAAATGCCTGCTCCTTAGTAGATATTTAATTTGATGCATATGCCACAATTTTACCTTGATGGTTTGAATTTCAAGTGTAGTAACGTGAATACAACTTGTGAATGTGACACGCATTCAGCAAGCCATGAGGAAAATGAGCAAATTCACCCATCCGAATTACACCGAAAACCGAAATATAAAGATGCTTGACAGGATATGGGATCAAATCAACACCAATCAATGGCGAACGCCTGAGTAAAAAGGTCTTAACTAATAAATCCCGAAAATACAACGCACCGATTTTCATCCTGATAGATCACTGAACACGCGCTATTTCGATTGGTCGTGAGTGGTGGAGGACATGGCTGTCGACGCCGTGGGTGGCATGCGTCTCACATGACTCGTGATCAATGGCCTCATTTTTTGCTATGCTGTATGTGATGGTGATGATGATGCGTGTGTGTGTGTGTCAATCAGGTGGAGAATCAGGCTGCCCAGACAGGGAGGGCACCTTCGATGGGTGATCGTGGCCTAGATTCGGGAATTTGAGTTGTTTATTTCAAATACAAGTTATGTGCAATTTTCAGCAATTTAACACTTGTCCCAGTGCTTGTGCCGTATCTTGTAAATAAGCAGTGACGCTTCCCAGAGTCCTATTGTGTTGTTATTAGCTCCATATTGGGTTTCGCTCACCGATTTTGGATTTTAGGCGTCTGAAATACGCAGAGATTGATTTAATGTGATCATCTGGTGCTTCCACCAAAGTGAAGCTCACAGTTTTCGACAAACCTTCCGTCATCTGAGGAACCAGTTTGGGGCTCGTTTCTATCTGTCTTTATTTTTTATATGCGAATCAATCCTTGTGAGAACTCTGCGTCGTGAGCGGGATACGGGATAGATACTGCCGACTGAGATTTTGTAATGTGTCGTTATATCCACAGATTGGGCTTAGCAGAGGGTGACCAGAGCACAGAGGGAGGCTAACTTGATGCCTTCGTTTTCCTTCATGAGCTGGGGATCTGGTTAAACGCTTTTCAGAATTTTAACCGGTAGTCGCCAAGGCACCAGGCGCGCTTAGCTTTTAGCACATTGGGAGTTGCACCCCCATGACTTTTTGTCACAAGTCTTCAAGGAATGCAGGTGGCTACTGCAGACCTCACGTTGATGCTGTTGTGTTTTTGAAGGCAGCCACAGAAGACAAAACGGCTCACAGATAAGCTTATAATAGTCAGATGGCATCGTTGATGAAAGGTCTAGTTGTGTCTTCAGAGCATATTCTTCGATTCGTTTGTTGATACGACATTCCACTTTCTGGTAATTTCGCAAAGTGTAGCAATGAATGGCAAGTGTAAAAGTGTTTTGCTCAATTATACTCCAAAACTGGTATTCAGGGTCTTTTTGGAACAAGACCATGGAGTAAAGTATTCCTTTTGTAGATGATTGGGAGCCTGTGAAATCACGTCTCATGTAAATGACGGTCACATGTTCTTTTGATTTGTGTGTTGTTGGTGTGGTAGCAATGCACTGATCGATATCTCACTGTGAGTTGACGTGATAATCAACAGGCTTCAACATCAACGTCAATTTCCCCAAATGCCGATATGACACAATAGATCTGATTTTAGGTATTAAATTAGCTACAGAGAAAAGTCACGTCAGAATGTGATCCATGATGCGGTAAATGTATCTAGCCCAACATTTTGAAGCTCCACCATTGATGCGGTTATAACACGCCATGACTTGGGTCCGTTCTTCGCCACCAAGAAAGTGCCTTCCCGCGTTTGCCTTACCCAGAACTGAATCAGTAAAGGCAACGATGTTCGTGGCTGTGTTGGCTTAGGGAATATATTGTGACGGCCATAATTAATCGCGGGATCCCCATGGGCATTGAATGAAGGAAAAGAGCAAAAAACACTTAAATTAACCATGGTGTATAAAATAATGACTATATTCATTATCCGGACGTGAATAGTAATTGAAGAGGTAGTTTGGGGCCCTTGAACGTCACTCACCGTGAAGTTCGCGAGTGGGGCCACTATCTACACGTGAAATATTGGGACTATGCTTGACGGTATCCGCAATTTTTTTCATCCAATTAACATACCTTTTGTACGCGCTTGTGCAGTGCGGTGCAACCAAGGGGCTGGACGCTGAGCAATCTGCGTCGCTGTGTCAAAGAAGGCGGGTCGTTCCACCCTGCCCTTGCGAAGTCGTCGATTAAAGGCGCAGGCGTCGGCGAGAATCGAGTCATACCTGAGGAGACCCGCAGAACTTGACGCGGAGGCGGAGACCAGATCGGCGGGCACTGTGGAGACTGTTGCCATGCGCGCACGCCACTTTATGTGCTGTCGGTGTACCGCCGCCTCCTAGTCCGTCTGAAAGGGTACGTCGTTGATTAGGGGGCGTGGACAAACAGCCTATTGGTTCCCCATAACCAATCAAAAGACGGCATCGCGCAACGCGGTGGTATGTTGTTGCCTAATTGGAAAACTCAGGTAGCGGTTTTCTAAGGTCCCGATGCGTTGGCTTTAGTGAAGTGTATACTTGTAATAACCACCAACACATTTCCCAAAAAGTCTAACGATGAATATCTGAACAAAATTACCTAAAAGTAGATAAATAATTTCGTTTCTGTCATTCGTTCCACATGAGCTTAATGTTATCAAAACTATTCCATGTAACGTGACTTATTGTCCTTTATCGTCCCGACCACAACTCAGCAGCCCAGGCATAGTCTTTGGTTTGCTGATTGTTACTGGTTAGTAGTTAATTTAGGTTGTCTGTACATAAATAACACACTCATACATACACGTTAAACCTCCAAATCAGCCATCACCCATCTTTATTACAAGTAAAACTAGTTCAAAGTGGATTTGGAAAATAGTGTAACATAACAACATGTGCTTCCACATGGTAAAAATTTCGGGATCAATTCAACTTTCCCACCTAACTTGCTTGTTTTCATCTTAAAAATAAAATCCAGGGGAAAGCAATGAGGAAGAAGTGCTCTTACAATCGAAGAAAGTCTCATCCAAAATCCCAAAGTTTTTGTTCAGTCTGGTTCTGTCGCATAACCGGATCTCACAACGATAAACACCCCGTTTTACAAGTTAGATATGCTTGGTCAATCCCGAATGCATTTGGAATCAGCATCATGCTTGTTTATTTAGAAATAACCGTACGAAATATTTTTTTGTTTTATTTTGGCTCAGCTACCAAAAGTGTGCTCCTCACAAAAAATACCTTTTGAGCTCTATCCTGGCTTCGGATCACTAATGCTAAAGCAGCGTTTTAATTCGAAGATAAATGTGCTTAAAAAATATTCGAGAATGGAAAATATGACTGTTTGTGGCAAACGTGAAATCGTAGTATTGCACAACTCAAATTTTCATGAGGACTTCTACAAAGTTCCGACCTCGAAAGTCACTAAAATTTTGTCACATTTTGTATCCGCGAATTACTAGTCTATGGAAAGTTACGAGAATCTGGGTAGCAGTTATCGTATTTGTTTATTTTACGTAAGGTTTTTCCACCCAAATAAACTCCATAATTTTTGGTGGGAACCATCTGAGGATAAATAGTACTGGAGCGATCTTTTTCAGAGTCTTACTTAAAAAGCTAACGTCAATCAGTGTAGACCGAATGGCCCGGTAATCTGACGTTTCACAAGTCAATAAAAGGAACCATCATTATAGGCAAAGACATCAATTGTCAATCTTCAAGTAATGTTAATTGGCTGGAAACGGATATGATATTATCCGAATCGATAAAGGCCGATCTATCTGTCCGGAGACATAAATTCATCCCTGGTTTGCTAACCTTAGAAATCTAAACATGTTCACATGCTCAACAGACTGAAACAGGCTACACCCACTTTACCCGTGTCCGCGGTTGCCAGTGTGGTTGTCGGTATTAATCTTAATCACAGCAAAAAGGTTAGGCATAAAAAGTTTTCTAGGTTGAACCGTGCGGGATCAATTCCATGTCTACTTGGATCCCCTACCAATGCAGCCTCACAGACGGCAAAACCAGTTCCGTTTTACGCCCGGGTTTTTTGTACAATCCTCACGGTTGTTGGATTATTACCACATTTCGAAATCGTAGACCGTTCTTTTGCGGATTTCAGACAGCATTAGCGATATTCATTGAATTGTCAGAAGGCGAATCTCTACTTCTTTCCAGGTACCATTTAACTGAGTTCAGAGTGCGTCGCTGTAGAAAATCTGCGCGCTTTCGAAGCCCTGTATGAAGCCCACATCTATCAAGTCACGTTGGTGTGGAATCACTTTTTTGCAACCGAATTTCAGTAGCCCAATATCAAACACTATCATCTGTTCTTATAACTTGAGCCAAAGGCCAAATTTTCGACTAATATCGTTTTTACTTCAATTCAAATTTCGTACAGATACCTTATGGAATAAGTTATTTCTAAATCAAAGATGCATCGATTTGGACAGTATGGTGACAGAAAGATATCAAGGCTGCACTCGGTTGGTAACTTTGAATACAAATGCATTTGTTTTGAGACTAGTTGGGTTCTGGCTAAATTGTCAATCAAATTCGTTTAGTATATCATCAAAAATTATATGACTATTTTCGATCCTTATGTCAAAGCAGTCGTCAATGGCACTATTAGCAATTCCACAAAGTGATGAGATAATTTCAGAGGCCATTTCATAGGTTGCTCTATACAGTGTTGAATTCACAGCCGAATTTAGCAAAGGCGTTCTGCCATCAGGAAGTTTGTCACCAACAGAGTTACCCCTTCTGCAATAATTCGACCATAAGCCCTTTGATAAAGAGGCATATCTATTATTTGCACCACGTTATCAGACGTTCAAAAAGTACCTGAAGTAGTAGCTGGTAAAGGAGTGGCAAACCTGGATGGCGTTCGGAGTTTTTGTCACCGAATTATGGTTTGGTCCAGCGTTTCGCAAAAACAAAGCATTACGGTGGAGAGTGAAAGTAGGCCTGACTCCATCGGCAGTGACACTATTTAGCACCTAACCCCACAACTGATAACTGCTTCGTAGTCTATAATGTGACCTTCGATGAAGAACCAATAGGATCGGTTAGTTTAGTGAGAACATATTGACCAACTTTCGATAGGAAGGAATAGAAAAACCGGTGCGCAAAGGTTATAACCACGTAATTTTACATCTTAGTGACTGTGGTATTGTAGACTAAGAAAATTAATCCCACTTCGATTTCATTTTAATTTTGAAATAACGAAAGTATAGGCTGGGAAACTGTATTTTAGTGAAACTCGAGTCACCTAGAATGCAGTCCATGTGATCGGGGTCGAAGAGGGAGAATGTTTGTACTAAAGTGAACTGCCACTGTTTTAACGCCTGTTACAGGCAGGAACCAGGCTTAGGCAAATGTACATGCATTTGATGTTACTTGTTGTTTTGTACATCATGAGGGAGTCTGTACCGAGGCACCTTAATAATCTGTTTAGCATTAAAATCAATACTGCAAATGACGACACCGGAAAGTATGCCACCTCAGCTGAAATCCTGAAAGCCTAAATCTACGCCATCCACGATCAAAAATCTATGTGAGTTTTACGTCTTGTGCCCAAAAAGAGGTGATGAAACGTCAGGCATATCCTATTGGCAACTCACAGCAAAAATTTAGCAAAATCTCGAACTCAGAGCTTCTTAAAGATGACTTAATTATAACATCGTAGATTTTTGAAACAATAGACCATTGAGGTACCGCTTTTTATCGACTAATCAGGACCATAGATCAAATACTCATAGGATGCTACTGGTGTAAGCCAGTGCTACGCGGTGCACATTAACTCCGAAAATCAAATCCCAGTTAGAGCATACTTCACGGAGGAAACCACATCTTAAACTCTGCCACGATTAAAACCCAGAATTAACGCCGAGGACTTCAATAGCAGTTTTAACCATCTCAGCTCTACAAAACTTAGTATGTGTACACTGAATGAAGAACAAACCTGTCACCGAACAGACTAGAAATTGTGCGAACAATCTACTTGCGTCGCTGGCAATAAATAAAAGCGCTCGCAATGTATCTGGTACAGTTAATCATTTGGGTGCTGCGTATACACTGCAACTCGGAAGACAGAGTAGCCCACCACGCTTCTCGCCCGCACGTTGGTGAAGTCGCACACACACGCACACTCGCCACAATAAGCAAAATCCGACCGAGTTGGAAGTGACATTCATGCCTAATAAATTATAACATTAGGGAAATTGAAACCGACGATATAAGAGAAGCTGTAGCCTTCACTGGGTGAAGATGATTAATTGCTTTCTGCGGTCAGCAATAAATGCGAAAACACCATGTAGCCGTGCTGTCCCCTTCAGACTTGTTTCAATGGACTAGGATTCCTATTCAGGCAAAATTCTTACTTATTGGTGGTCACGTTTGAACCACGTCTCGCTTGCGTTTTTACTGGACTGTGTTATGAGGGGACGACTAAGCGTATGGCTTTGGAATGGGGTATCAGGATTTTGCGTATGTACAGACCCAAAGCCACGCATAAAGCCAAGAAGTAAAAAGCCTCGACAAACCTCATGTTTGCTGATATTTGGGCCGAAATGGGACTACTCTTTACGGTTGGACATCTTAGGCAGGGTACAGTGACGGTGGGTGCCAAGCCACATCCACCAATGAGATTTATGTTTTTAAAACATAAGATACCCAGGGTTGCAAAACTAGTAATCCTAGTCAGTGTTCGTGTCCATTCACTTTCGGAGTAAATCCGCTGTTTAACTTCGGCAACACCGGAGGCTTTCCAATAACAACATTAATTGTATAGTGACATGCAGTAGGATGAGTGTACATTGAGGTGATGCATCTTCGTCATGCGTGAAAAGACGGTGGTAAATTTCGTCAGCAAGCTATGTTTATATCTTCACATTTTTGTACAGGTAAAAAAACAAATAAGCTAGGCTACATTAAATAAATTAATCCCGACTTCCAGCCTTTCGCAAACTGCGAATCTTTTTCAGCTCACGGTAGAGGACGTCTTGCTGAACAAGGGGATCGAAGGCTATCATCTCCTTCCGCGTGGTCATATGGCGCGGGCGGAAGGCAACCATTCGATGGCCACTCACAACACTTTCCATCATCACCATCACCGTCTTTATGAAGCCCTGCGTCGCCGGCGAAGACATAGCCTCACCTGCAATAAAGAAGTGATAGAAGTGATTTGCTAACTAGAGGTGCTTTGGGGGACAAAACATATCAGCCGATTTTTGAATCATTGGGTTCGCTACCAACCGAGAAGTCGACCTGCAAGGAGTAAAAACACAAGTAATCCCTAACAATGCCGTCAGGGGCATTGCATCATGAAGATCATAATCCTCCTGTCTTTATGTTCATCATTAGGGTCTTCTGGGCGGTCACAAGTGGGTTACTGTCAATAACAGTAGTGTGTTCCATCATAAGGAGTTCATTTACCAAGGTGTGAAATAACTACTAGACTACGATTGCAGAACCAAACAAAACAAACACAGGCTAATTTGAGTCGTGATTTGGGTGGGGCTTTGTGCGCCTTAGTTTACACGACTTGACGAATGGTAAAAAACGCTTCACCCGGGCGAAGCCTAGCTAAATGTGCTACTAAAACGACTATTCTCATCCGGCCCAATGCACGATGCACCATAGGAAGATCCTTACACCACAATAACTAGATGCAGATACAAACAAGGTACAATCAATGTAAAAGCAACTTTCATAATTAAGGCTAAAACGCAACTTTATTCGGGAAATGTAACTTCATTTACACACATTTGATTGGAATACAGTTTGCATTTTTCGAACACAGCAAATTCGCCCTAAGGATGGGGCTAAAAACGCTGACACAAGTGGGAGGAGGAGGAGGAGGTGTAGTTAAGTCTCTTGTAAGTAGAGCACGTCGGCTTTAGCTAGTCCGGTTTCATCAATCCGAGTGGAGTTGGGTAGGTTGTTTAGGCAGAGGCGAGGATGGACTCGGAGCAACTCAAAATCCGCGGAAGGGTAGCCCAAGGATTCCAAGTAAGAGAAGAGGGTCTAGCAATAAATCACGAAAATGCGCTAAACTAATTTACGTCGAGTTAAACCCTGGGGTTTCGCAGTTTTCATTACCAAGTTTAAAACTACAATGTCGTCATAATGCCTTTTACAATTTAGGCAATCACTATAAAATAAGTCAAGAACCCCACCTCTAATCGAAGGCTGGAGTCGAGAGTGAGGACGGTGCGCCTGCCGCAGGGTAACCGGAGGGCTATCCGGAAGGCGGTAGAGGGATCAGTCACCGTGGGTAGTTCCCGCAAAGGCGGCGCAATCGGCGTTCCTCTGCTAGCGACTTCACTGTCCTCACCATCAGAGTCAAGTACGACTACGCAGTCATCATCATCGGTGTCAAGAGTCGTGATTGTCGACAAAACGCCGCAGGACTACAAAAAAGCAAACGGTTCAAGGAGACAGTTAAAGCAGAGACAAAGGAAAACGCCTATGACCAATTTCAACCGCTTGTTGGGATGCCTAATATCACGAGTTACCCAACAAAGATGAAGTCGGTGGAAGGAGAGAGTCAACCGTGCATTCGAGAACTTGACGAAGCCGTGGTCCTATGTTGGGTTTGTGAGTGTGCATTTATAGCTCGGATGTGTGAATCATAACTGCGCTAACATCGAGACCTAGGTGTGATGTTAATTCAAGATAAATATTCGTGTGAATGAAGGGGGCGTTGAGGATTTGCGCGGCTGGCACCATGCTGCGAGAAAGGGGAGGCGAAGCGATCGGATTAAGGGGTTGAATAAACACAATTCACTATACACTTTTCTTCAAATGACTTGTAACTAGATCAATAAACAAGGATCAAGAAAATGGCAAGTGTGCTACCCTTCGTGTTAGAACGGAAGTTACAAGAAAGAGGGGATACACGTATTAGAGATCAATATGGCGTGGGAAAGGTGGTTCACAAGAAAGCAAAGGGGACGTCGTGGAAAGCCAAAACGTGGAAAGACACGTGTTAAAAATCAGAAGATTAAATTAAAGAACAAGAACCGATTAGGCGCACCGGATTCTATGCTATCTTATTTTACGCTAATGTTTAGAGTGAGGTTTTGTCAGTCGTTGTGTGGTTACGAGAAGTAATTTCTGAGAATAAATGGCAGGCTGAAAAGGCAATAACCAAAACTGTACCGAGCTTGAAGTTAACTATGAACGAAATTTGGCGGATTGGGCTGCACGAATACTCAAATCTGCGATATTGAAGGAAAAAATCTGAATAGAAATGGTGGCACAAGACACAAGGTTTTACCTTATTGCCATGTGGGTGCCTAGAGGAGGATCCAGCTCCTAGATTCTTTGAGGATCTGCACGAGGTAGATGGTCCGGCCGTCTCTTCGACTGAAGCTCGAAGGGCCAGTCGCAACTGCTCCGCCTCACTTAGATCGAGAACGGAGGGAGCGTCAGTCGTGGGTAATGACTGAATCAAGATCAAAGAGGTCAAGTGCTACCACGACCCAGGAAGTCCCAGCGAGTACCATGAAAGTGGAACACCGCGCATTATGATGACAAACGTCATTTTGCTTAGAATACAAGTAATTCAGTTTCTTTATGGACCAGAATATATATATATATATATATATATATATATATATAT
>UXSR01000634.1:0-22703 GCA_900604375.1 Mesocestoides corti
AGGTATAAGACTGGTCATCGGATGCCGTGTTTGTAGTCGATGGTGCCGTGGTCATCGTGGGAGATACGTCAGCTGGATTCGAATCAGTATAGTCATCGGTATAAGACTGATCATCAGATGACGCGCTAGTAGTCGATGGTGCCGTGGTTGCCGTGGGAGATATGTCAGCTGGATTCGAAGCAGTATAGTCATCGGTATAAGACTGGTCATCGGATGCCGTGTTTGTAGTCGATGGTGGCATGCTTGTCGTGGGAGATATATCAGCTGGATTCGAATCAGTATAGTCATCGGTATAAGACTGGTCATCAGATGCCGTATTTGTAGTCAATGTTGGCGTGGTTGTTATGGGAGACATATCAGCAGGAATCGAGTCAGCATAATCGTCTGTAGTAAATTGGTCGTCAGGAAGGTTGGTTGTGGCCGATTGAGTTGTTACCGTCATTTTAGAAGTTTTCGTTGATTCCATTGTGGTTCGTTTGTGCGGTCCTTGCCTCCTTGTTTCATAGCATTGGTGGTGAAAGCAGCCTGAATGTGGCGGGCATTGACTGCAACTGAGTCCTCTTTCGTATGGCCTTCCAATGAGTTCGTTGTCGCTAAAAATCAAAACAATGTCCTCTTAGTTAATCCGTTGTTCATTGTTATCCAAATCATGCATTTGTATCTCAACAATATTGAACACCATAAAAGATTTTCGCAGTTATATCAAACCTTTTAAATAAGACTGGGATGTATACTTACGCATGATTGAATACACAGGCCAATAAATATTCGTGTGGAAGACATCTCTTTATTGCACATCCAACTCTGGTTGATGCTGCCCACACCATCTTTAAAACAATGAAAACAATAATCGACATGATTTTTTTAGTTTTTGTTAACATTAGTTATTATATATCATAGATATCGACTTAATAATCTTCATTTTAGTGCACAACTGAATGTTCATGACAAATTATATAATCGACAAGAAAAAAATTGAAAAAAAAAATGAAATCACATTCAAGGAAATGAGTGCAAGACCTAGAAGGAGCAGTCAAACGACTTTGCGGGAATTGGTAGTTTTATTGTCAACCTAACTCAGCAATGGCAGGAATTAATTTCTGCTATTGAATGGCGAATAAATATATTCTGTAAGGTAGACATTTTACATGTTGAAAAGTAGTTTAGATCTTCTCTGTGTGGTTTACTTATATAGCGGAACATCTACATTTATAAGACCAACATTCTAACAAGGAATTTATTTGTTATAGGTAACCTAAAATGAGTAATCCGTTGTGGTTTTAAGTAGATTGCTCAGAAATATCAGCAACTAACGCCAAATTAGACGTCGCTTAACCGTGACAAATAACAGCAAATAAAGTGACAGTTAATCAGAGTGAGCCTAATTTTCAGTAATAACAGCTTGAATTTGTCAAATTTCAGCTGAAGAGAAACTTGGAAATTCAATGCATAATTCTGATTGGTTCAGAAACATGGTCGAAAATTCGAGTGGCCTATTATTTAATTGGCGCTAGAAATTTCGATTGGTAACAATAAGGGCTTTAATGCATTCAACTTGATCTGATAGCTACATTTTTGAAGTACAAAGCAGAACTTACAAGTTTGTAATTTTTGCACACGCCATCACAGGTGTTATGAAAATAATTGTATTTGCTGGAATTTGTAGCAAAATCAAGAACATCCAGGAATCGTGGTTTTTTTCCATGAAACGACTGCATTGCTATCCCTGTGCCTTCAAATTGAGGGTATTCTGTAACATTTGGATATTCGTTTGAACAATAAGACACCCAGTCAACTGCAAGTGCTTCCATTTCCAAGGAGTATCTCTGGAAATTTCACAAAAAAATCTCCATGTTAGTGATAATAATACTGTGTAGTTTTGGACTAATAAATGAACCAAGAAAAATTTATAACTGAAGAACATATGAGAGGGTACTTTTTTATATCTCCTTCTATATTTTAAGCTTCAACAACAACAATAATAGTGAAATACTACTCACCACAAGATTCATGTTGCTGGCTGGTGGTTTAACGTCTCCCCGCACTTGTGCCAGAACCCCTTCAACGACATTCTGTTCGTTTAGCGGCGGAATTTCAGTAAATGCATGCCCTATCAAGGCCAGAAGACAAACAAAACTTCGCATATCTAAAATTTTAAAGGAAACCATTAGGTTTCGGAAAATTCACTCAAGATGGTATGCAAAACCTACCCATTTAATGAAGCTGTATAGTATTGGTATTATTCACCACTATGTGTATATATATGTAGGCCCACAGATGAGACATTCGTAGCATTTATCAACAACAGCAGACTCACGTGGCACATGTTAATTTTCACGAGACGCCTACATGTTCAATGAATATGCCGTATTATTTCATTGCATAAAATTCGTTGTTTACTCAGTCCTCCTGCACTTGTTTTTGTGCCTAAATTTTTCCGAAGTTTTCGTGTTCAAAAAACGCTCAATTCAGCTTCCAAAATAAGCCATTGTGATTCTACTGTGAACATCTCAATTTGTGGTACACCAAACTGATGTCCTCCTAATTGTTCGAGTGTAAACTCAGGCTGCTTAAGATTTTTACATTGCATCTTGAACGTATCACCTTGTGAACCTGCCAGTTAACGGCTCGTAACAACCCGTGAACATTCACAACAATGCCGACAGCTAGTACGACTGTTTATCTGAGTCATACCAGCCACGTGTCTTTGTGTCCGGACAAGTACGTCTGCTCATTAGGTGACTGCTAGGGGTAACTAATACAGTGAAGGTGCGACATTGGTAAAATCTGGTCGGTTAACAAGCATTACTCACGCAAAAGGCTGACAGCTCACCGCATGTGAAAATATTTGATCACAGTAATAATATTTGATTCAATACTTTACTTCTACAGCGACGAATGCTAATTGACTGACGAAGTCGCATTAAACCAAAGGTCTTAAATCGGTGCTAATAAGTTTTTTAATAGGATAGTAAGTGTCAATGAAGTTCCCAAGGGCATATTATCAGCATTGTCTTATAAATGTAAGTAAATTGCCACGCACTCATTTACAAGTGCAGCCCATCTTAATTTCACAGAAAACCCCTAAATTTGAAGTCGCCTGATTGGCCATTAAAAAAAGACTTGTGAAGTGCACACTGCTAGTCTATGTCATTAGAATAAATTAACCCGAAGTACAAATAGACACCTGAAAAAATTCCTGTTAAAAGTCACATGCGATTAATTCGAAATTCCCGTATAGAATTGTGCTAGATGTAAAAACATTTTCCATGCTATTGTTATTGTTTTTTTCATTTGAAATCGCATGACTAAAAGAAATTGCAGTTTACTTGCTCTCATTGCTACACACAGTTAATGTTGCCACCACTGATTTCAAATGCCTTTACGTTCATCAGTTTATTTTAACAATCCAAGCATTTGCATATTTAAGACCACGTTTTAATGTTTTGTTGTACCAGTCAGACATTAGTGTAAAAAGATATCTTTTCCTGATAAAATTAAAAACTATTTTTAACGCATTTATCAAACACGTAGGTTTCTTTGCAATATTTGTGTACAACAGTCCGCGGAACATTGAATTCCTTTTTGAATAAAACATATAGACAAAGTCTTTCACCTAACAGCAGTTTTACTTAAGAATAAACAAATACTTGCGAGTAGCATTGTCAAATTTGGAATAGATCTGTCTATTTGTGTCTTTGATGAAGTTAGCAGCAGAATCATTTTGAAGTAACAAACATCATTTGTCAAAATATTGTCGTAACTGCACATGAGTAAGACAAAAGGGAAGAAATTTATGCAAGCAGAACTTCCTTGTTTTAATTGCTGAAATTGGTACTTACATTAATGCAGTACTTTTACAGTTGTAAGCATATGTGGCCGCCATCTTTATCCTGGATTATTCCCGCATGTGTAAACAAACTCTGCTAACCCTCCCTGTTAAAATCCTATGACTTACGCTCCTTCCTTCCACACACTTGACTCACACATGTTCACGTGAACAGTCAGGGTGGCAGAGTCACTCAGATTCAGGTGACGAACAGGCAATGGAGACCCCATCGAATTTAGACGTCTCTGAATTCCCAGTGTACTTGACGTTGCATCTTGCCGCAGTAGCAATAATTATTGGATGAAAGACCTACATCATTGGGTTCTCAGTAACACCAAAAAAAACGGAACCAAAGTGCACAAAGCAATAAATCCCAATTGGGAAAAATTACTGTCCAAAACAATGCAATCTTAATATCATCTACGATTGTTGTTTTACACGCGCACTCTGAGTGTGCCATTACTTTAAACGTTTTAACAGTACAGAAAACAAGGCCTAACATCAGGGGTACTTTATTAAGCATTTTATGCTTACGGTTGGCAGCACCATTTTGTGCAATGTAACGGAAGATACTAGAAGAAACGTGTAAGCAATGGGGTATTTGCCCAGCGTACAGACATAATCCCAACACAGCTGACATAAATTAATTTCAAACTCGAGCTGTGTATTATAACCACGTTATGATGCTATAATGTCCTAAATAGTACGCACTTGCAAAACAAATTGTCACACCTGCAGTCGCTCTCCGACATTTTAAAATTTTCACCTAGTCCTTGATTTTAAGTATCTCCTCAACAAATTTCAGAAAAAATACAACATTTCTTCGTTCACCGTACTTTAAACAATATCCGTCCAGCCGTCCACTAAAACACCGAGCCCATGTACAGTTATATGGCGACACTTTTTTCACTTAAGACGTTTTGTTAAAAAAATAATTTTACGGTATTAAAGCAAGATATAATTGCTCCCTACTTTTAATCTCTCCATGTCATAACTTATTTAAGCGTATTTCATTTATCCGTACTGTTTGAAAGTCATTGGCCATCCTGAATTGTTGAAATGAACAAAAAAATGCCAGACAAAACTAAAATGTTAAGGAATAAACACATTTTTTACATTGGCATCCTCTAGGCGGCAGTGCTAAAAACAAATTACTACTAGAAAGGAAAAAGTAAAAGAGAGACAAAGAATTAAGTTCAATAACCACATTTGTAATCTCCGTTAATTAGGTGTCATTACTGCTTGCAGTAAGCTTCTCACTCCAGACGCCGTTGAATTACCCTAAATGCAAAACAACGTTATATAGTTTTTTTCATGCAACAAAGTTACTGATTGACGAAAATCCATGTGCTTGGACGTCTTTCCACGTAACATCATAGTGAAATATTGCAAGCAGCAAATAGCCACTTCTCAGTGTCATCAGTCACATCTGAATTGTTTGACACCGCTTCAGTCTGCTGAGATATCCAGCATGTAGCTTAATACCACCACCAGACTACGGAGACACGATACACGCGAAAATAAAGAAAACCGCAGGGGGAAAGACGCAACTGTTTTGTACTTCACTCAAACAAAAGGGGTTGTGGCATCATCGTGGTTTTGTTGACTGATATTGTCTGGGTGAGTAAAACTACAAGCACCTGATTGGTTAGATGGAAAATGCGAGTAGTGATGATACAGGAGGTAGTGGTTTGGTAACACTACCTTACAACCCTCTAGTTAAAAGACTGACACAAGTAGAGAACAAATGCAAGACAGGGAACAGTTGATTAATTTCTAACTTGCAGTATCTTTGTGTGAGTTTGCAACAGGCGACTGCTTACAGGAACCAATAAAAAGAGGAGAATCATTTGTAAAATCGGGCCAGTAACCTCTCATCACTCACAGGATTAACATACAAACATCTGAATGGTTAGATGGAAAACGCAGACAGTGATGTTACACGCACAGGGGTGAATGAGCAGATGGTCCTATGAAAAGAGTGTAGTGAGTTGAAGAATGAGGAGATAGGGGGTTTGAACGTGGATCTTCACGTGTATCACTACGAATCCTTTCCCATAATCTACGATCCATTCTTATTGCGATATTTGCAGCATTCCACCCTGGTACTTATTAAATTCAATTAGTGAATAAAGAGAAAATTACCATCCGTTTTATTATATGCGCCCACCTTCATTAGTTGAGGCGAATCATTGAAATTGCTAAAATTGAGAGCTAATTCAATATAGGCTTTAACTTAAACTAACGAAATCTCAATTAAAATAATCCTAGACGGTAGATAGAGCATTCTGAAATTTTCGGAATCTGATTAATATTTTGCATCATTTACAGATTTTACCATAGAACTACTGACAATCTCCGTAAATATAATATTCAGCCTTAATTTTTTTGTGCAGCTAGTTACGTTTAGTCTTGCCGCCTTCCGTCTTACTCTCCCGGTCATTGATTAATAAAGTTTTCAATCCAGAAAAAGCAGACAAATCCAGTTGGTGTAATTGATTAGCATGGACATTTAATTCATAAAGAACTAGAACACATGCGGAAATTTTGACCATACAAACGAAAGGCGGTTAGTAATGTGTATCAGGCAAAACAACTCAGACAAATGTAAAGTGTATGATTTAACTGACACGTTCTTCGTAAGACAGAACATGTGCACGTGTCTTAAGACCACACAATTTCATGCATCAGATAGACTTAAACATAACTAAAACCTTTTTCAAGATGCGGTCGACTTAATGGCAAGGCTACTCTGGGCAAATTTTATAGTATTCGTTTCAATCAAACCGCTGTGTTATGTATACTAGATGTTTCTCATATACATGGGTTCATAAGCTTTTTTTTTCTTGATGACGTATGCATAACTAATGAGTTACTTATTGTGTTCCTAAGAAAAGCACGTGGTGCTTTTGTTTGTCTTCGTGTGATATTTTATTGTCTTTACAGGTAATTAATAATGCTGATTCGTAAAACATTAATAAAGTGTTATTTACATAAGGTAAAGTAAAATGATTTATTAAATTAAATCAAGCTGTTGGTTGGGTTTCGATTTCAACTTCTTGCGCCATTTTTAATATGCTGAGAAATCGGGTAGAGTTGTGATCACTTTGCATTAACAACCTGAAGTTTTTCTTCTGCCATAGAGTAGCAATTGTGGAATGTCACTAAACGCAGAATCTTTATTCCAGAAAAATTTCTGCTTCAAAATTCCTAAAGGAAAGCACAATTTTCTGTCGAATCATCGTCAACGAGACATGTTTTTTTTAAAGATTTGCTTGTCGTTTAATAGGTGTTCATATGGGGTAATTAATTTAGTAAAATATGATTAATCGCTTTAATTTGCTTAAATTACAATAACAATAATTAAGAAATTATTACAAAGTAGTAATAATTAGTTAACCGAAAACCATGCACATAACTAATTCACTGTCTCAAAGTACCAGCTTATTAGAAAAACGATTTGAGCTAGTAATCACATATATGACTGCACTATAATCAGTGTTCACACCGGAAATGATATCACAATTTATATGACATATACCAGAAACGAATATCTTCACTGCCTATGCCTTCTGATTTAAGGCTCATTACGTAGCTCATTTTGCATGACATTCCACGTTCACAACGTTTGTTATGAACGAAGTTACCATAAAGAAGTATTACACTCAGGGTTGCCGTATTCACTCATAGCTTCCATTTTATCCATGACTTAATACAACAGAGCATTGTAATGATCAAACTTAAGGTATGAAATGCACAGACAGAAGCAGTAAAGGTACATTTCTGATGCAGTTGAATTCTTGACTTCACATTTATGCTTAATTTCAACATGGAGTGATGGTGGTTCCATCCTGAGGGATGTATGTAAGTTTACAATTTTTGTTATAAATGTAAGTAGACTTCTCACTGAATTTAATGTCTCTGTATAGACGGTAAATTTCGTGAAACAACAGTGGCTCAAGATGGCTCTGGAATAGCAGGAATCGTAATTTCAGTTTAATGTCTGAAATACCATTAAGCAACACTACGTGATGACACTCACGCAGTTTATGAGGAACAACGAATACAAAAGATGGCAACATGATGACGTCCTCAAAGTAATTAAAATCAGAGATAATTTGTGTGAAAAAACGTGGGTAACGCTAAATCTTAGTACAACATAGTAGAAACGTCTTTTAAGCACCTGCTGCAAATTCTTGTTCAACAGTGACTGCGACGATCTTGAGGCAGAAGCAAACGCATGCAATACGTGAAGCTAAAGTTTCGTTATCCTGCTGCTCCGATCAGTTTCCGTTATGTGACAGTTGGTTAAACGAGGATGTGCTGACTTTTAGCAATATACATTTAATGAAGGATACAGTGAAGTTAATTAGCGATCTTCTATTCAGAGATACAAGAAAGCTTCTAAAGAAGATGCAAATGTGTTAGGAAAACACAAATCGATTTATCATTATCAAATATCAGCCATGGTTTTAGGGTTCCCAACATCGTATTATTTAGATTTTTCAATTTAATTTAGTTATCAATTACAGACTTACAGGATTCCATTTACCACCTAGGACGTCTATGTATTATTGTGTGAGCTAATTACTGTTCCTCCATTAAAACTCTAAATTCTGCTCGATAATCACTGTCTAACGCAGTCATTTAATGGAAGCTAAATTCATTTATGGTCTCCCCATATTGAGAATATCAGAAGCTTTGATGGATGATAAAATTATTTTTTATGCCAAGGAATTAGCCAAAATTATTTTTAAAAAATCCAGTGAAGTTTTACATTTAAAACACTAGCAGAGAAATATGATGCGTTATATGAGCAGATGCTAAACATGCTAATTAATAGCAGCAACAGAAGTTCCACGAAATCAAATTTTTCATCTATACAAAACGAATTTTCTGATACAACGGATACAACGGAAATTTTGTAGCTACCTTCCAGGAGAAAGAAACTACTGGTATTATTTGAGGTTGGTTTTTAAGGTAAAATGTTATTACATACAAAACATTGTAGTTGACGTTGAGAAAAAATTTCAAGACCGTAGTTCTGTCAACAAATTACAGGGAAGTTTTTTATTAGCTGAAGATCGACATTCACATTTTTTACGATTTATAGTGCCAACATCTTTCATTTCTTCGTGTGCATTTGAATCGAAAATTCATGTTTTTCATTCAGAAAACAAATCTTGTAATATTTAGAAACACAGTACAGATAAAGCAGCATTAAAACAACCCTGAAATCATTGGCAGTGCATATCTTTTAAGAGCGTTGGTTTTCAGCAAGCTTGGTTAAAAATCAAGAATCAGCTGACACGTAGCAAATTAATGATTTAAGAATATTGACATCAGCATTACCTAGTAGTATTTACCCACGTCCATGTGAAATCAGAAGATTATTTTAAGCAATACGTACATGCGGGAGACATTTTTCTATCTATATTTTATGAATTGGTGAAGGTTAATAAATTTCCTACTAGGTAGTCAATTTTAACCCATATGTAGGAGCTGCCAACAGTGCTGATATCTTGACTTATATTGCAACATGTAGCTTCAAAATAAAAACAAATCGTGTTGAATCAACGTCACGCGCTCACTGAAACAAAGGTAGTAAAATTCGCTAGAAGATGAACGAATTAAATTTCTCATTCTTTTCTTGTTTATCTAGCACTATTTTCTCATGAATGCAGCCAAAGTCATTTAATTGCAGCTTGAACCAAATAATTAAAAATATTAATTTGCTGTTTTGAATTTGGGGTTTAATTGCAACAATAAATGTCTCGGAGTGTAATATATGCATATATACACCCACCATTGTAGTAGGATTACCATCAGTTAGTAATGTTAGTAATCACAGCAATTTTAAATGTTTTTCTATAGTTATTATCTTTAATTTTAGCGATGGTGGTGATCGTTTTCTGCTTGCTGACTGTTCTGGGGCATGTTACTGCCGATGTTCCGACGATGATTGACCGTATTGACATTGCATCAATTCTAACGTACCTACGTGGAAATGTTCAGCCACCTGCCAGCAACATGAACTTAGTGGTTTGTAATGTTTTTATTCCTACACTTCTATACTGACACTAGCAAGTTTCAGTAGTATTGTTGGCGCAGATGCATATACTGAAAGTCTGAAATTTTTGATATGGATAATGCACGCACACCCTGTGCAATAATAATTGATTGAAATTTGTAGTTCTAATTGATCCTCAGCATACATTTGGCTCCATGTAGCTCTAAAAAATGCCACTTAATCAAATCTTATAAACGGTTTCTCCAAATATCTTGTTTTACTGACAAATATCGGAATGAAACTGCACGAGAAATTACTGTTTTAAGCAATGCGTGTAGGTGTAGAACATTTCGTTTGGTAGCCGTTGCGCTCGAATCTCAATTCTTAAGGAAAGCTTAATTTTTACTGATTCTGTGTCTGCTCTAGAAGTACTCTTTGAAAATGGAAGCACTTGCGGTTGATTGGGTGTCGCGCTGTTTATTGCATTATCCAAACACAACAATATATCCTCAATTTAATGGCACTGGACAGACTCTTCAAGCCTTCGCATCGGAAAAACCGAAATTCACAAGTGGTGTTCATTTCGCTCACGAGGCGTTCAAATATAATTATGATAAAAATATCTGCTGTGGCTCCTGCAGAAATTACAAGCTGGTAAGTAATCTCTCCGGTTTTATGCTTTTATCAGTCGAATTGTTCTGTGTATTGCAGATTTAGAATAAAACCTTGCTCATACTTTTAATTAGATTTTTACTACTAAGCCTTAATGCTCTTGTAGTTAGTTGCGGTACTGTTGTAAATAATGCAAGCATCAACTAACAGCGCTGCAGTAATTTTCACTGTTTCAAAGTTGAGAATTCTTGGTTTTGCCTGGTTTCATAGGTGATACGGGCATCTGCGACAGAAGTTGGATGCGCAATGCAGCGGTGTTACCAATTTGGTCAACTGATGAAGCCTCTTTATCTTTTATCTTGCGTTTTCAATAACGCGTAAGTTAGCATGATTTTGTATTTTGTTTTCAGCATAAATTTCAACGAACTTAAAGACTACTATTATCAGATATATTAAAAATTATTCATTCAGGAATCGGTTGAATTGCAATTCACCTTAATTGTTTGACATTTTCCTTTTTTCCTCTAAAGGGATGATTTGGTTATGGAGAGACCGTTTGAAAGTGGAAAAAGCTGCAGCAGATGCCTCAAGGAGCATGGCTGCCAGAATAACCAGTGTTTTGAGACCACATCATTCACAGCCACTTTTGCACACACTTCACCAACAGAAGGCACGGTATCTACTCCATCACAAAGTCAAACCTTGGCCACCGATCTCACAACGTCTACGGTAAAGGCATCTCTTATAAAAACCACGTCTTTTCCTTCATCTCGAAACCACACCATTGGATCTGCTTATACAAATTCCTGGACAAAGACACCACAAACTACGAACAGGTCTTTTTCTGAACCTCAAAGCCTAAGCAGCGGTGCTTCATTGCCTGCAACATCTTCACAGCGGATGACAAGCGTCTCAAATTCCGTTAATCCTCGTTTCCCAGTAAAATTGAATGCTGGGATCTGGCAGTCTGCAAAAATACTTATTCAGATTTTCGCCTGATAAAATTCAGTCCACTTTAAAGTTCTCACAGCCAAATGTAATTTCTAAAAGGGTGCTAAGACAAATAAAGTGATTATACCAAATGTTTGATTAAGTTATATGGTTTCCGGCGGTGTGACTTGTTTTTATTAAAAGCAAAAAAATTCTGTATTAGACAATTCAAAAATTGCAGTCATTACAAGCAGGTAAGTGGCCTCCTTCGTCATCCTAGATGGAGCAAAATCAACCCAACATGGCTGTGGCACATTTGTACATAGCAAAATCGATAATTTCAAATTGCGTGAAAGCAAAGAACAATGGTAAGGAATGCGTTAAGTGCATCGCCACGTTGAAAGCAAATTGGTTCATAAAATTATTGAAAATAATGTCTGAATGGGGAGAATCTGCATTCAAAGTCCGAAGCACCTAGAGTCCCAATAAGTAAAATCAAATAGAACTGAATATACGCATGTTGATCTGCGTTGATGAACACACGTGAGATTCACATAAATAAAAGCAATGCGTTCAAATTAATAGTTTGAACTAATTTGTGTGTTTTATTCGAGTACCCATCTCCTTTCTTAGAGATTAGTTCGACATCACTGATTGAAATTGGCAATTTATAAGCCATCTTTAAATGTAAAGGTTCCTCAGGGAACATTTATATCGCCACCAACTCTTACTAATGCACAAATGACGTTATTCTATAAAATGTTACTATGAATCTTTACAGTCTTCCAAATTTGAACGAAACGCAATAATGTATTCAAGCAAATAAATCCCCATAAATACAAAGGTTTTTAGTTAAATCGTGATTTCTTTTAAACTGACTGATGACGTTCGTAGAAAGCATTACCAAACCCGGAAGGTCTGAGTTGTTTTCGGAGTGTTGTAAGCACATATAATCAGTAAGTTCCATCAATGGCGTACAATCCAACTGATTTTAATGCTACACACAGCCACAGGATCATTCCCCGTGGCATATTCAGTTACACTTATTTTGTTCCTTACACAAAACCTAGTTATGTCACTGATGACAATAAATGGAATAGATCAGCACAAACCCTGCGTAACGTTAGGAATTAGAAATGTGTGCAGCATCGGCATTTTCGTACCATGAAAATAAGAGGACACCGCAATTACCTGCTAAAAATTAAAATATCACCATATACTACAACACAAATACAGGCTTTTAATTCTTGGTATCATCGCAATCACAAGCGCGCATGTTGATGCATTTACCACAGGATTCGCGTGCACTTCGTGCGCGTTGGCGTTGTAAATAGAATTTGCCTTTACTTAATACTTTGACTTATGATATTTTCTATAGTTCCTCTAGAAAAATACTTTGCTTTTCACCTGTAAAATATCTGGCACCATTTATTAACTTGTGGATGCCAGGCTGATTTATAAAGTAGTGGTAGCAAATGATTTTTGTTAAATTCATTTTTCTTGTTTAATAGATTTATTGCACTTAATGGATGTAACAAGGCTTACTTTTACGCAAAACGTAATTATGGTTTGGTTTGTCATGGTTTCTAATTACGAACGCTCTCGGTGTCGGCTTTTAAGTTAGCAGATCTTCGATTTGATTACATTGTGTCAAGGTACTTGTTAATTTAAACAAAATGCGAGAAAGTATATTTTTTTTAAAAAAATGCGCTGAAATGATCTTTTAGTTTAGAATTTTTTTATTTGTTTTCTAAAAAAATTGCTTTCCGGTTTACAGAAAAATCAGGCATTTACTTCACGTAATATCGAGCGTTTCAGCCTGAAAACTTCCTGCATTACAGCATAAATTGCATTTCTCAACCACTTTTCCTACAACATAGTAAATTTTACCATTTTTAAAAGAAGAATTGGCCAACACATTTATTGTAAATTTATTCTTAAGATAAGGAATAATGCGACTTCCACCATGATACATTATCAGATATATACTCGATTGTATTTAAGGAACACATCCTCACGGGGTCCGGACAGTTTTTGATTTAATGCTTTTTAAAAATATAAAAGAATTTATCCTTATGTCTTCTGTGCTGCAGTATAGATTAGTTTTTGTTAAAAGAATTTTAAGCAGAATTTTGTATCAAATTGATCGGATTAGAGTATGATAATTGGCCGGTTTGCTATTTGACAGAAGGTATAATAGAGTAAATTTTAAATACCTTCTAAAATATTTATGAGTTTGAACACATTTTAATAATAAGCGTTTAGTGATAACCTTAAAATGTGAATAACTTCAGCCGTCATGCAGTAATAACATTCCTCGCAAAACCGCATTCCACGAAATGGATTATGGCTTTATAATGCACAAGCTTGCACCAATTTTTATGATCTTGTTCACCTTTGCAGGTGCTCACCGTAGCGTTATATGGCTAGATTCAACGCCGTAGTCTTGGTGCGATGTCGTCATATAGAGTCTGCATAAAATACTTCATCCAACAATCTTCTTCTTTCACGGCAGCAAGTTAATTGATCAATTGACATCCTTATATATTTAAATTTCGAAGTAAATGCGATTTAGACTTGGGCCCAATGGTAATACATAGTTGACACTCTTCTATTTGGTTGGATCAAATATAATAATTACTTAAATGCCATAGCCAACTTGGATATACGGTCAGCAACAAACTCTTGCAGGTGCAATGTACCAAATAGAACAATATACATTTAATAGTTAAAAACTCTGTTGCATGAGGATAAAACCAGAAAGAGTGCGACTTAGATCATTACAGGAGCATTTTACTTACACGAGAAAATTAGAATATGTCAATTGAAATGCATTCTTTTGGACAGATAAAATTAGATAACATTAATCAATCTAAAAACGAACTGGGGTTCACTCCATTAACCAGAAATCCATCTGAAAAGAGAGATGTTCAAACAAAGCAGCCAAATCAAGAGTTTACTATTCTAGCCAGAGGACTTGTAATCTGATGGTGCCGCATCAGCAATATAACATGCTATCTATCTGAACTGGGCAACTGTTTATTTATTTGAATCAATGGATCCACAGTGCCAAAACAAAAATGTGAACGGTCGCCATAAATTGCTTCAGAGCACTTACGTTTGAGAAGAGTGGTCATTTGTAGATGATTATAGTACATGCTTTCTAAGCAGCTTCCTTTTCATAAATGCAAGCATTGCACTTATGCACATATTTCCACATCCATAGACATACTCTTTTTTATTTGATGACATGTCTCATTACCGAACGTTTACTTTTGAGCAATTCACGTAGGAATGCACTAATTCCTGCCAGTTTGGAAGGTGATATGTGAAGCCATGACCAGCCGCAGAATTGGGCACGGTCATTAGTCATTTATTTAAAATGACTGCACTCGCATTTTTGAATGATTACTGCTAAGTGGTCTGGGAAGCCACCAAATTCCTATTGAGAGCATGATACATCGATATTTGACACCAAACTAGGAGGAGGCGCATTCACGGAATATTCATCAAAGATTTTGGGTGGGGATCTAGGGGAACTGTTTCGCAGAACATCTCCAGTTCTGTTGGACTCAGTTTGCCCATAAGTAGCGTGACCCTCCACGTGTCAATCTGTGACGAGGGATCTCACCTTTAGAGGTTTTCAAAAGGTCGGTACAAGGCCCCAACTGCTGCTCTTTTTTTTGGACCATACGTGAACTCCGAGATACTATCAGCGAGGCCATTAGTTGACGGTGTACTGGTGAAAGTTGCGTTAAGAGCATACACGATCTGCCAGTTCTTTTAGCGCCCATCACACCTGCATCTTCAATTACCACGTTTTACCCGTAAACAAGAAGAACACGATCAGGTAATCTTGATGCCAGACCCCTTGTCTAACACTATGCCCCACCTTCACAACCTTATGTACGACAAAGCAAGACCTGATGCAGAAAGCTTCTAAAACCTCAACCAATAGCCATGAAATCTGTCAAAGTGCACCCAACAATGTAGGTCACGAATAATCTAGATCTCATGGCATAAGGCGGAGTAAAACAGATGGGGATGAGTAAACAATCCCAGGATTCTAACCCTCTCTGGGGAATGCCAGATCACCACTGGTTTTAAGCATTTTAAATCATGAGCTTGTAGATGCTACATGCTTTAATAACACAAAAAATCCAACTTATTCAATGTTTAAATTTTTGAATTCTGGATATGCATATGCCAATCAGGCACCACGAGGCCAACAGAACGAAGGCATTCTGTGCGTCATTATTCATTTTTCTTATTTCTTAATTTTGTGTGCATTTTCACAGACATACCGTGAATCTCAGGTAACTACGAGCAATGCCACACCTGGCGCTTGACCGCTTCCCAGGTCAAATCAATCCGCAGGTGCCTGGCTAACACGATTGTGACAACAGCCTCTCAAAAGAAGGACGTTAGTCCAGAATACATTTCAACTCCAATCAAGTGTGATAAGAAAACTGGTTTCTAGAATCCCTCTTTCAATTAATCGCGGTAAGTGAAAGGTTCAGATTAAAGGTATGCGATTATTACCTACATGGTGTTACTAACCGAGTATTTGGAAACAATAATTAACATCAGAAACAGTGCGCCATACACGGTAATCGAATTATTTAATGGGAAATTAGTTTATTATAACACAATTATCGCACAAGCACAGCAACAGACAGACACCGTTGGAAGTAACAGATGGTATCCTTAGATGGTGGTTGTAATCTAGCACATGCGGAGCATTAAGAACAGAAAGGATTAACACGCCAGTGGACTAGTGAACGCAAACCTCATTTGGTGTCTGGTCATATTTCTTTCAAACGCCTCACTTTTTGAGAAATCACGGAAACCCAAGAAAATCAAATGTACAAGAATGACCTTTATTCTAGGAAATTAAATGCACAATAATAAAAAACCACAAGAAAGATAAATAATTATTTCAGTTGCGCAATAAGCTAAGGATCTCTGTTATCAGATTCAGTTATTTTTCGCAGCCACGTACAAGCAAAAAAACAAAAGTTAACCTATTTACTAAACATTAAAGCCAATAAGTAAGCAAATTTTGTGCGTTAAGTAACCAAATCACAAGTAATATTGTGATTGTCACTTCAGTGCACAAAGTGGATGACCTTTGCATGAAATCCGCCCAGGTCAAATGCAAAATTATTTAAGCACACAACGTGGTCTTAGGCTTAGTGAGCACACATTTATTTAGTTCAAACACAATTTGCAGTTTCTTTTGTTACTGTACAAACGGTTTTTGCATTATAACCTGTGATTACTAATGTCCACTCTACATTTCGGGAAAGCAAACTAGACTGCTTCCCTCGAATCAAAAATATTCACAGGCAAACAGGATGAGCACCTGATTCAAGACGTAAATGTTTCCATTGATACAGTCATCTCGCATTATCGCAGCGAAGTGATGGAAATATTCGAGAATTTCAACCACATGCAAATTCAAGTGGCCAGTGCGAAATATTTTGGCTGCTAGCATCAACCACATATATCACCATAGATTGCCTCACATTTCACAAGTTAACCTGTCAACATTTGAATCCGGTTAAGCGTAGATTATCCTCTGTGACTAGACCTACCACTGACTCGTCACCTGAATTAATAATTGCATTAAAGACGCTCAAATGTTTTGATTTGCCAACAGACGCCATTAAACGCAGTGGATACCAGCTCACACATTTGCGAATCTATTTAAACGATGCCGGTGAGCCTCAGCTAATCTGCAAGTCATTTCACCACCACCAAGTAGGTAAGCCGTTGGCTCACTTTTCGCAGAGACGAAAGATTTCATAACACGCTACTTGTTGAATTTGCAGACAACATGCACAGCATTTTATGTCTTCTGGGTCTCATCGGCCACGTCCTCGCCATTGTTCCATCAACACAGGAACGCGAAGAAATCGTCGCCAAGTTCACACACGTTCGCCAGAATGTTAACCCGCCAGCCAGCAACATGAATCTTCTGGTACGTACAGATAAACCCTTTGATTTACCTCTTCACAACATTTCTTGCGTTGTGGCCTCACATTCACATAGCAGCAATGTTACTTGCTTAGTTATCGTTCGCGAAATGCCAAATCCCACTGGTGTAATCGTGAACTGGTATTAGCCCAAACTGTGTCCATTGTAGACGTACTCCGAAGGACTGGAAAAACAAGCAGCCAGTTATGCCTCGCGCTGTTTATTCCAGTTCCCACCTCCCAATATGTATCCTGAATTGGTTAACACTGGGATGCTTCTGCAAATTACATCCAACCCGAAACTGCGTTTCCAGGGTGTGGCCTATTTCGCAAAACAGGCAAAAAATTATGATTATGAAGGAAACAGCTGCAAAGGCGGTTGCAGGCTCTACAAGCAGGTAAGTCTTTTTCGTTGATATGTCATCACAAATTCGGAAACGTTGGCTGAATATAAATTGCATGCATGTTGTAAATTTAGGGAAGCCAAAATCGCTGATATGTAGTTGGTTCGATTTAAGCGCGGACGGGTACAACGGTAGAAGCAAAACCTCTGCACGCATATCCATCTAACCAGCATACCACCTGATTACCTGTCGTGTCGTGAACAGCGATAAGCGCTTGATAGTAAGACACAAAGACAAAAGGCAAAGCCAAGGTTACATTAGTATGCTTACCAGTAAACTCGTATGTGGCCACGAACGTGGTAGATATCGCAAATAAGACGACACAGGTGAGTGCTCAAACGCGCTAAATTTAACCTACCTACCTGCGTTGCACGCCTGAGTGGACATTTCATTTATTCTAGATGGTTTGGGCTGCATCGACTGAAGTCGGATGCGCAAAAGCCAAGTGTCCGGGGAAGAAGCGCAAAGAGGTGCACTTCATGGCCTGCGCATTCAACCATGGGCAAGTGAAATCCGTTCAATAGCCATTCATTGTAATTCCAAAAGAGCTTGTCTCACATGGTGTCAAACTGGAGTTGCACTGGGCAAATGCACCAATTCAATTGAACAACTATGCGATAAATGCACGCTATTTTTTCCGGTTAGTTTGCAATTTTTGTGAATGTTGCATTTTTGCAGTGGCACCAACCTAGACGAAAGGCCATACGCAAAGGGCGTGAGCTGCAGCAACTGCCGTCAGGGTGCCGTATGTCTTCACAATCAGTGTGCTTCGGCGCAAGAACAAAACACAACCACTTTGGCCACTTGACTGCAGCACCTCACATGCGCTTCGTGACCACCTGCCGTGGTTCAAATCTCCTTCAACAGTTCACTACTTTGGACAATTTCTGCATCGGCTACCTACTTCTCTTCATTCAGTTATCAGATAATGTCTTGTTAGTTCTTGAAGATTTCACACAAAAGCACCATCTTTCTTTGAATTGTCGACTTGATTTTTGCTAAGATCTGGTGAATCTGGTAATGCATGTTTATCTCGTAATTGTGGTTCCATTTCGTAAGGCAGTGAAAGATGATCGGTCAGAGCGTTTGGTCTGCTAGTGGTCCTTTGTCGTACCATACTTAGTGGCCGTACCATCAGAATTTTAAACAAACCTCAACAATATTTTAGATGAAAGTAAACGGTAAAGTTGGCCAAGAATAAACTAAAGCGAATTTCGCCATGCAAATGAATGAAAAACCAAAAAAAGTGTTTTGCGAAAATGCCAACAACCTGTAGGAGTGCAGCATCCCCAGGGCGGCTTTCAGCAGATTAGGAATTTGTCATGTTTTGCTCAAATGCCCTAGCCATATTACTGCAGATGCTGAGCCACCTGCGACACCCCACACTCAGCTCCATGTGTGTTAATCCGTCTTGATCCAATCTTGGCTTACATAAGCAGGTGCACTTTGACTGATTTTCGCCCCCTGGCTAAGAGATTTCTGCACAAGTTTGTGCCCTGTTTTTCATCAGCGTTAGAAGATGGTGGTCTAGCGTTGGACAAGGGGGTCTGCAATATCAGTCATCTGAGTGCGTAGTTCTTGTTTACTGCTAAAACGTAGCACTCGGCAAGGCAAGTAAAATGGGCTTTGTAGGAACTCACTCGCCTGGCTTCAATGCTGGCAGATCACCTAAGTTCTGAACCCCGCCCAATATCTATGACTCAGGCTCTTAATATGAGACTTTGTCGGCCTCCTAGGCCACTAAGCAGTTGTTATTCAAGCATGTGACTAAAGCCAATCAAAACCAATGACAGACTACCGTGTCTACTTCCGCGGCTAGACATGGCTTCAGGCATCACCTTCCAAACTCACAAGAACCAATGCGCGTTTTTTATCTGGTAGCCAGCAGCGTGTCCTGCTTCCCTATGGTTGTGCCTGCTTGAATGACTCAAAGGTAATTGTTTGGCGACGAGAAGTGCTGTCGCATAAAAAGAGCAGGATATCAAGGAAGGGAAGTGGAAACATGTGCATAAGTGCATCGCTTGTGTTTATGACGAGGATTTTTTCAATATATATGTGCGAAAGTCCTCCGCAAAATGCATTCCTTATCCAAAGTTTTTGTAAATTGGTTCTTCGCTTTCTCGTTTTGGCCTAAATTTTGTCTTCTGTTATTCTTTGTATCGCCATCGACTGTAATGATTGAATTTCGAAATCAGTTGTAATTCGGCTGCAGTAAACGACGCTGTGTAAAAATAAAGCATGTGTAAATGCGAAATCAACTAATTTATCCTTGCTTAGGCGGTCCGTTCTAACATGATATTTATTGAAATAATTGGCCTAATCCATATTATGACGCTTTTTGGGGTTTCGCTCAGTTTAGCCCTAATTCAGGTCGGTTTTGTAAACCTCATTTTCTGTGGATTGCCTCTTGTTTTCTACGTCATCATTCTTTAGGAATGCATTTCGGTAAACACATTGAAATATTTTCCTGTAAGCAAATCAGCACCTGTGATGATCTTAGCTGCACTCTTTTTGCTATCACCGTGCTTATCATGCAACTGCATTTTAGCAACCTAATCATGTTGCGTACATTCACTTCGTAAACATGTGTTCCTGACCGACGATCCATGTTGGTTGTAGTATTTAGTAAATTATTATATAAACCCAACCAAATTTAGTTAAATGTCTAGAAAAATTCTAACTGTGGGTTAATATTAGGATAAAGTGCTATTTGCATACTTATTTGGAAGTTCAAATATCTCCTTATGTTGATTCAGAAATAAATTCATTGCCGTTCTAAGAAGAAAATATTGTGGAACAAGTTACATCTAAAATGGAATATCATGTCTTTATTTAGAGCTTAGTCCTACTTTATGCTTTACTTCACATAGCGACAAAATTGTGAAATATCATATTTAAACATGTCATGGGCACACTGTGTGCAAAAACAAAGAGCTTGTCTTAGCCTAGGAACAAAGATGACGGCTGTTAAAAAATTATTCGTTCCGATTGATATTGCTGTCAACTGAATTCCAGATTAAAAAGACAAACGTAAACTTAATTCATGATACTTAATGTACACGTATGCAAAAAATGGCTCAGACAATACGATGATGTATACCTTATATTTATTTGGGGTTTACGCAGGTGCTGTTCTGTGGTGTGAATACTCTTAATACTTGCATTGAAATAAACTAAAATCAGCAAACCTAAGCTGATTTTAGAAAAAAGTAAGACTAAAAGTTGTATGTTAGCCGGATATGATTTGTGTTTCGGTTGTTTCATAATAATTCGTTTCTCACCTTTACGTTGAAGTATATATAATGTTTAGAACAGCATATATTGTCTATCTTAAATAAAATTTTAGTTACAGTATTTTATATAATTTGGTATGATTTATAAAGGGGCTTTACACAATAAATATTTTCCTCAATTTTAATGTCCTACATTTTGTTTAAGCCAACCACCAACTAGAGGCAATGTAATTAATCCGATCGTTCCCAAAATTAAATTTGGAGTTTGCTGCTCTTTAGACAAATAATGTCGCTTCCATTTATGTCCTCTAAGTCAAAAAAGTTTTGTATATAAAGTTAAGGTTATACGTTTTTTAGTTTTTTTAAGTAAGGGTCTTAGGCTTTTTGCCAATATATTCTGCCACCTCTTACAATGCACAGTTCCACAAGCCAAACAATCCTCAAGCCTCTAGCACTCATACTTTAATAAAGGAAAGAATCGACTTTTTAACATTCTTAAATGTCACTGATTCCAAATATTCCGAGCAAGTATTGGTAAATTAGTTGGTGCTGATAACTACATATTTGACAATAGTGGTGAATGTTGTGATATACAATGCCGCAGTTCACAACCAACTTTTAAGATTTACTTGAGCAGCCATTTGTAAAATCAGAATATTTAGATTTTTTTTCAGTAGCACTAAATTTATTTAAGAAGTTGGAACGAGACTTTATGTAGTAGAACATTTTAATTAGTTAAGCTAACAGCCCGTTAGAGAAATCCTACGCACAACTGAAAATGCTAAGTTGCATCACCCAAACAGCAAACTATCATGTGTTTGATATAAGCTTGCAAACCAGGACATGTTTGTGAGCGATAAAACAGATTTCACGCAATTATATGAAATCTTTAGACGTATTTTACTGATCCTGAGTATCCATGAAGGAAGAGTGCGCGGTGCCGTGGGTAGATTTTGCGCTATATACCAACATGTGGGTGAGCCAAACAAGATTGACTTCAAAATGAGCCACAACATATTGATATTGAACGTTGTGACCCATTATGACTTGTGGTAGTCTAAATTATTCTCTGGGTCAAGTGTAATAGGTCGTGAAATCTAATAAACTGGTGGTTGTTACAAGCTGTTAGGTGTTGTTGAAGATTATCTTTATGTCAAAGCTTAAACCTTCCGTGAGATATTTTGGTTGGCATGTCTCTGACTTGATTTTGGGCACCTTTAGCTCCTACTCCTATGAAGATCTCTTCTCCTTGTTCAGAAACAATGTCTAACAACTGCTAAGTGTACTAGACATGAATTGGCTTGTCTTCACAAGAGGAGTATGGTTAGCACAAGGTTCAAAAAACGTTGCTTGTATCAAACAGCCTGACATAGGCATTCTGAGGATTTAAAAGAAAATGTCACAATATAGTTCATTGATGCTTTAAATATGCCTAACTCTTCGCATGCACAATATCGGGCATCATATATTAATTATTGAGAGCCGGGCAAATAAAAACGTAATAGCAGCAAATAATATCAATAAATTCAATCATCCCGTTTGCTAAAGAATTAAAACCCGGTTGTTATCGAAATGCATATTGCTACACAACTAGTCATAAAGTTCAGGCATTTGATTGGAAAAATGCAATGCATTTTGCGGAGGACTTTCGCACATATATATTGAAAAAATCCTCGTCATAAACACAAGCGATGCACTTATGCACAT
>UXSR01000635.1:0-22697 GCA_900604375.1 Mesocestoides corti
TGAATGGATTGAGGCATCCATGAAAACGTTATGCTCGCGAAGTTTGACCTCACTGTGGACAGACCCTCGACACCTAAACAAAATCGATTCTCAGTTGAGCAGTTTCTGTTGCACAATACGTGGCAGAAATCACAAACATGTTGAATGTTGTTAAAGTCGTTGGGCGTCGTCAATCGTTAAGAAAATGAGTTCATACCTAACGATGGTTAGTTTGAATTTGTCCGGTGTCGCACACGTCAACTAAAGCGGATGCGTCATTTCGAGTGTCTAAATTTGGATTTTGATATAAGGGTAACACAGACGAACGCCAAGGTACTTCGAACCACACCGGGAGTCAATAACAAACGCCTTCAACTTGCAAAAACCGTCAGTTATCCTACTTCCACATCCGCATTCGCTTCTAATCTACTCACTATATGCCTATTGTGGTATACTATTCCAGCAAAACCAGCCCTAACATGTTTATTCTTTACTGTTCACCCCTAAACCGACAAAGTATGCCACCTATAAACTTACCGACAGAAAGAGTAGATGCGGTCATGGTGACCGGCAAGCCACAATCATTGCGGCGAGCACAGGCATTGACTGAGATTGCGTACTCCAAGCAAGGTGAGAGGCCTTGAAATGTGCAGACTAGTCTCTCCTGGTTTTCGACAGGCACCACACAGAACGACTGCCTGCCTTGCGGGTCGGTAGCAATCGCCTTGTAACTGGTGAGTGCTTCACCGTTAACACGAGGTTTCGACCACGACACCTCGATTGAAGTCATCGCAAGATTTATCGTGCGGAGATTTTCACAAGCTAAAATGTCAGTTGCGCGTGCATATTTAAGAATGCCGTCAATATACTACTCTCATTAGTGAATGGTAGATGAGTTTAAGAGAGAGTTTAGTGCCCATGATTGAAAAACACGATAATGACTGCCAAAAGCATGTGGTAAGTTAGCACTTCAACATTGCTTAACAATCAAGCAGACTACAAAACGCGATTGTAGCGACAGGAATCATGGAGTTTCTAAGTTGAGGTGAGAAAGGCTATCCACGCACGTAAGACGTGTTGTGTTAGTACAAGTCATCACCTCCCATACCCTAAAAACTACTGCCAAGAGAACACGTAGTAGTGCCATCGCACTAAAACAACAATTCGCTATCTCACCTCCTGGTTTTGTATACATGAGTATGTCTGGAGATGCTGGACTGCAAAGCCCGTGACTGCAACAAGCCTTTAATGAAGCTGTCACTTCGCTGTTTGCAGCGAGTCCGGTGACGTAACAAGTCTTCGCGGAAGTTTTACACACAATTGTTCTAGTTTCACCACCTTCCTTGGTTCGGTACGTCAACGAATAGGTGAAGTGTGAATTTTCGTTATCTTCTTGTAGCTTCCGATAGTGAAGTAAGACTGTGGACGAGGTGCGTTCTCCAATAGTCAACGCAGATGGTTCTGAAATGCAAGATAAAAATGTAAGGTATCTTACACTGGCGTCCACGATCTCCTCTTGGGTCATGTAAATGTTAAGAAGAAATTGCAACCTTATTGAATTAGAGTTTGTTTCTAGCACAGTCGAGGGTTATTCCGAGCAGATTGCACGAGATCTCTGTCCTCGCATGCGATGTACTCACACAACACGTGACCTTCTTTACCAACATTTACAGGAGTGTCGAAGCTGCATGCTCCGCTCATTCATGATGTGTTGACTATTTATCCCGTGGCAGCCAAAGTACTGCATAAGATCCTTTGACAATTTCATCTTGTACGTCGCGCACATCATTTCTAAGGCGACCAATGCCAAACCAAGTGACAGTCGGCATTGAAAGTAGGCCTGTAGGCTCATGGGTACAAAGAGGCACATGCATTCGTGTGAATGCTGCATCTGCCAGCCACGGCATTTAGGCACTTGAGGTTGTTCCAAGTGAATTACATCGTCCAAGTCAAAACCGACACCACATCTATGCTTCGCATACTTTGTCTAGACGTCTGTGAGGGACCACGCGGGATTCAGTCCCTATCCAAGTGACTCTTAGGTGTCATGCATAATTGTCCATCACACAACGGAACTTACTGCTTGGTCTGGTGTAACCAGACGCCTCAACTGCTTCACCGCAGTTCCGCGGTCGGCCACTGTCGTCGCTTGCACAAGCGCGCAGGAGAATGGAGTAGCTGGTGTGGGCATGTAAATAGCTAAAACTGGCCACCTGGCGGTGGGCAGGCACTGTTATTGCCTTGATTTGATGTCGACTGTTGGCATAGTGCAACGACACTTCGTAGTGCACGAATTTGTTAGCGGAGCTCAGTCCTTGCCATTTGCACTCAATGCTATTAACTTCCTGTCGAGATATGACCAAGTTTGATGGCTCTAAACAAGATACCAAATTCAGCCTTTGTTAACAATTAATTATATTTTAAGTAACACTTTTCTAGCAGTTGTACCAATTTGAAATATGAGTATGTAATAAAATGATCTTACACACTAAGATATTGACAAAGCCAAGCCCACACAGCGGTGGGTTTAGCCTCGGAGCCTTGCGGTCGCACTTGGGGTCTGAGCAAATAACGTCATCTATCATTTCATGGCTTCCATTAAAACCGATAGTTTCATTAAATGCCCAAAGCTACTCACACATTAAACTGATAGGAGTAGGTTCTCTGAATAGTGTTTCGTTTACTTTACAAAAATGTCACCGACATTCTGTTTGATTCAGTCGAAGTTTTGTAGATGATGTTGGGCGTGACAAGTAAGACATAGAACCTTCATTATTATCTGATTTGGATTTCCGTTGTCGACCTAAATATGAAAGAGCTTGTCGTCCGCTGCAGTGGCATCGACGGCCGGGTAGGTCTTAGAACCCACACCACCAGAGACAACACTTGGAGAAACCTAACATTTTAAACAGCACTATGAAACCACTCAAGACACCTGCGCCAATAGCAGAAGCCTCATCAGAACAATCGCAGACAACCGATCTACTGCCTACCAATCACTCCCTCCACGATGTCGGTGCAGTCACGGAACTAACGTTTGAGTATTACGTACTTAGGAAGTCGGTATTTCTCAATACCTCCCCTCTCCGCCCCATTATCACATAATCATCCCCATGATTTTCCTGGTGTTATCACTGACAAGCGCATTTTCACATGCTACCCTCCCCTTGATAGGGATGGAAACACATCTCAAAAAGCTATTGATTTTTATATTTGCTTAAGAAATGGTGTTGGCAACTGCAAACGTGATTGAAAATTAAATTATCAATCACCAACTAACTTTCAGGCCTCGTCCACGTGGATGCCTGAACTGCTGCACCACAAAAATTGCTCCTTGAACAGGCCTTTACACTGACTGTATACTGTGTAGTTGGCTGGAGATTTTTCAGGGAGCATTTCAATTCGGAACGTTCAAAGGTGCAGGGTGTGGTGCGGTTGTTCTGGTCCCAAGCAGTAACCTCATAATTGCTGATGGTCTCAGCGTTCGGCACAGGCTCTTCCCATGACACCTCTATTTGGTTTGATGAAACGTTCTCTAGCCGCAGGTTTCGCGGCTCTACAATAACAAACAAATCAACAGTTATTCTTGGCATAAGACTTTCGCCTATTTATTAACCATAACTTTTCGGATCTCTACGATATTTCAACACGATTACAACGGGAGAGGCTGATCGTAACATCGCAGCACTAACACATTCAGAGAATGCATCGACAATTCTGTCGTCTCGTGACATTTTCACTCTGTACCCGCTTTTGCCGAAGTCCATGCAGTCTTTTGTGTGCAGTGAACGAAGTGAACAAACGTACCCTAATCATCTGGACTAAGGCAAATTGCAAGGCATCCATTATTTAATGAAAACACGACGTACGATTGGGTCTGGTGTATATTGTCGTGGATTTAGACCATTGGCTGCAGTGTGGTGTGGGATCGGTAGTGCAGGCTTTGAGCGACACGGAATAGGCTCGGTTCGCTTCGAGTCCACTTAGGTGGCATGTCGCCTCCTCGTTGTTGCAGGCAGCTTCACGGGTTTCACCTGCCTCACCACCCACTGGTGATGCTTTAACAGACACTGCCAAATTTGTTTCGGTGGACTTTTTCGTGTAGGTGACGGTGATGCTGTTAGACGTAGACTCCGTCAAAACGGGAGCATCGGGCTCTAGGGCGAATAGAAAAAGAAGAAATTAAGGAAAGGTTTAAGGCATTTAGTCTAAAGAACAAATGATTTATACTGTCTTTTAACTAATTTCCGTTAAACTTGCCGAAACCTCTTAACATGTCATAGTCTGCAGTCCATTGATTACATGCTTGACCGACAATACTTCATTGATAATATTTGCCGAGTATTTGTGACGGTGTCCGCAAACTTCATAAGGTTGCTTTCAATGGAAATACTGGTAGAATATCACGGTGTATAGAAATCTCCTTACGACTCGATGATCGCAACAGCCACCAGTTCACGACCTTAGATTCTGTAGAATTTTGCCAACACTGTTGACACCAAGCTGCTAGTATTAGGCACACACCTGTTTCTTTGGTGTTTTCTACGTGGTCCTAACTAACAATAGGCTATTCAACATGTTGAATAAACCAGTGTTTAAACTATTTATTATTAGTTTCGGCGTCAAGTAATAAAAATTGTTGGGACTGCAACGTATACAAAACTAGATGCACGACGGCGACCATAAAATTAGTGATCAGCAACACATTCGATGCGAAGTAATACTGCTACCCACACTCACATATTTCGTGCATATAAATTGAACATAAATGCGCAAACAGCGATATGGGAGTGATCTGTTCAAGGCCAAACTCGAATTCTCGTTTCTCCACAATCGCCACAACCGAAACACAGTTCTCAAAATGGAGATAAGCAAAATCCACATCTGCATTACCCATTTTAGCCACGTCACTAAATGCATTCAACGTGTAATTGCACCAATCAGGGATTCACACTTTACTCTGCATACACGTGATTGGTGTGACCTGTGATTGCCCACTTCTATACCAGGCGAATTCACGGAATAGGCATGGTAATATTAGCAGACAAGGTGAATTGCTCGGTGTCCGATTGGTAAAATAAGATAACATACGGTTTGGTGTGGTGAACATTGTGGTATTGTCTGACCACTGGCTACAACGTTGTTCGTAGCGTTTAGTAGAGCAGGCTCTGAGAGACACGGCATAGGCTCGGTTCGCTTCGAGGCCACTCAGGTGGCATGTCGCCTTCGCGTTATTGCAGGGGAATTCACGAGTTTCACCTGCCTCACCACCCACTGGTGATGTTCTGACAGACATTGCCAAATCTGCTAGGCTGGGTTTCTTCGTGTAGGTGACGGTGATGCTGTTGGAGGTGGATTCCTTCATTGTTGGAGCATTGGGTGCTAAGACAAGAAAAAATAAGTAATGAAGGAGTTGCACAATAACAAGGCATTTGTAATTTGCCGACTCTGCAAATATGGTGGATCCTGTGGATTCAAAACCATCACCAGGGTTCATGCATGACAATTTCCCTGGTCTTCTACCTCCTAATGACTCCCGATGAGGCGCTTGCCCCCAAGCGCATTGTCCAATCCAATGAACTCAAAATGTATATCCGAGATTCTCATCCGATACCTCTCTGCTACAACCCGAAGTCTCAGGCTTACCGAAGTAAAAATACACGCGAATATCCACGGATGCACATTCACACGCGCTGATTAAGCAACCTAATATAAGCATGAGCCTACATCAGCTTTGGTCTTCGCATTCTTATCGTGGTGTTTGATGATTCTTCCAGTCGCGAAATCAGTGACTAATCAGTTGCCTCGGTGTGCGTTTGCGGCCCACAACGGATTTCTAAGAACCTACTTCAGCGCCATACTCAACAACATCTAAATTCTGAATAGTTTCCTAGCGCGTTAAGTGTTATACCTATCACAATATCTTCACAAATGCTGAGTTGGTAAGGTTCCGATGTAAATGCCTTGATGGTTAGGAATACCACTTCTTGGACCGTCTCATGAAGGTGTCAATAGATTTAGTGAACGTTAAAATTGTCCCTTTTACAGATTTTTTCAAACTTACTTTTTAGAGCACTAAGTCGGCCGAAAATGCCTCAAGAATCTGCAGTCATTTGTGCATAATTGTCCCCACACTCCTCGTGCTACTGTTTTGCCATGGCGATCGTTTGATCAATGAGGGCTGTTGTGACTAGCTAAGAATTCAACATGTAAGGACAGACGCACAGCAGGCAAAATAAACTACCGCTTGGCATTATTTAAATGGAATATACCGGGTGGCAATCCAAGCCGACTCAAACATATCTTGAAGCTACATTTCACCAGGCCGTGGCTGCCAGCATAACGAAAACGTGGTTTTGGACAGCCTGGGTATGCATTTGGATTTTCTACATACGAGTCCACTACAATTAATTACTCAAAAACAAGACAATTCTACTTTATTCTACAGCAAACCTACTCTCTGGTTTCGTGTACATCACGGCAGATTCAGGAGAATTTAGACTACACAACTCTGAGGGCTTGGTCGCGCATGCTTTCACCACGAATTGATACGCCGTGTTGGACTGGAGACCTTCCATTCTGCAAACAGCTGCCGAGGTGTCACACAAAAAGCCTTTTGCATCTGGACGTCGAGCCTGGTTCTGCCTGACTTCTTTAGCATAGTAGTTGAAGTCGTGTAGCTTGTCTTCTGTCGATCGATCAAACGAGAGAACGACGCTACTGGAGGTGCTCTCCTTTGGTCTGGGCGCACTTGGAGCTAAAGATAATGCAAGTCATTGGAGTGCATTCAATTTGGCAAATATTAGTGTGTATTTGGATGGGTTACAGATGTCACCCTGGGGCTATACTGTCCATAAGCAATCTGCGTGGAATATCTATTTCCTGCTCAGACATGAGTCCATCTAAGCACATTTCAACTCGCGGATCGTCTCATTCATATTCACAACTTATCTCCCATATATTTGATCAATCTTATAGTGTATTTCGAATACAGGATGGCAACGCAGGCACAATGAGAATGTTCCCTAATTTTTGCCTAGAGACATTCGCGAAATTAGTGCAAAGTGTTTGTCTGCAACCCTATACACTTGCACATTTCTGTGATTACTCAACTCTGTTTGCTAAACTAACGATAACACTAGTCTACTTCAACGTGCAATTAAATATTAAACTGCTGTCGCAGTTGGCGTTAAGAGAAGACGCATACCTTTTGCACCCACAAAATGAGGCATTATCTTCACTTTGATTTGACTTGCTTTTCAGACACACTTGTCAACAATGTGATTACCCTTTGTGGAAATCTTGTGTTTTGCATTTTTGATCTATCCTTCTATATTCTTTTCGATAGCTTACCATCCTCTGTCTTGACTGTCAAAGTGCTGTGCAAAATCTGGAATCTCTTTCCTCGAAAAGAATGTGAGCTGCCAAATTGACTAATCAAATCGTCACTTAGTCGTGCCAGGAGTTCCGCAATTGGCCCATAACTTCCACTGAACACGGACTCTTTGCCGGCAAATCAAAAACGCATTCGTGAGTTCAAAAATCAACTACAATTGAAATGATAATTTCTCCATCTTTCGGACTTGGAGAGTATTCGCCATCATGTTGCCATCACAAACTAGCAGCGTGGATGTCAGGCAACAACTCTCTCAGTACACGATATCATAGATAATACGTGGGTGCGTTAGGCATTGTGAATTTGTGATGCCGCAAGCACAGACTCCGCACATGCGAACCTCCGGCAATTCGTTTGTGCTTCCTTATCTTGGCACATTGACGATTATACTTTACCAAGGCTAGTGGTTGCCTGTAATGAGAGGATCTGAACTGCTGCCATTCAGAAATGGGCCTCATTCAAATGACGTGGTGCTTGGCGAATCTGGAGGATGAAAACCGAATACTAGACACACAACAAAAGATATTTTGCAAGAGGAAACACGCAAGGCTGTTCTGAAAACCATCTACAGTACTCCTATGCAATGTACGTCTGTTCAACATGATAAATTTCAACAACATACCGGGTAGTTCATGGCCGGAGTCTGAGCTGTTATTATTTCATTGAGTAAAACAATAAATTTAATAAATTAAAATGACACGTTTTTCAAAAATTAGCGAAACATGACATACTGCTTGGTGTTGTGTACACAGTCGTGGGTTCTGACCATTGGCTACAACGTTTTTCGTAGCGGTTGGTAGAGCAGGCTTTGAGGGACACGGTATAGGCTTGGTTTGCCTTGAGGCCACGTAGTTTGCAAGTGAGTTTCTCGTTGTCGCAGGCAGCTTCACGGGTTTCACCTGCCTCACCACCCACTGGTGATGCTCTGACATACATTGCCAAATCTGCTAGGCTGGGTTTCCCTGTGTAGGTGACAGTGATGCTTTTGGAGGTGGATTCCGTCATTGTTGGAGCAGCAGGCCCTAAGCAGAGAAGGAATAGTCTAGGTGGGGGGAGAGCTACAAAGAATGTAGTCTGGTCGACACGTGATCTATGATATTAGTGATCCAACTTCCTCTGAGTTTATCAAAAATGTTTCGTGTCATGCTCTGGAGTCTACGAATAATCCTTTCAACAGACGTTAACCAATTAATAATATTATCAGAGTATCTGCGACGATGTCCACACACTTCATTAAGTTGTCTTAAATGGAAACACTAGTAGAATATCACAATGTATAGAAATCTCCTTACGCTACAGCCACCAGTTCACGACCTTAGATTTTGTAGAATTTTTAGGGGCACGGTTGACCACTAGTGGCAAGTAACAGGCCTTCATTAATCTCTCTGATTTGGAACATTCCGTCCTGATTTACATGATGCTCTTCAACATGTTAAATAAAACACTAAACAAACTATAAATTAGAGTAATCGTTGAGGCTTTAATGTAAACAATACTCGATACATGACATTAACCACAAAACCTGTGACCAGTAAAATATTCGATGAGGCATACTAACGCCAACATCGCCTTGATTGTTATACCCACACACACACACACTTTTCATGCTAGTAAATTAAACATGAATGTGCAGACAGCGATATGGGAGAGATGTGTTCACGGCCAAACTTGAATCGGCGTTTCTCCACAATCATTACAACCGAAACACAGATCTCAAAATAGAGATAAGCAAAATCCACATCTGCATTAACCATTTTTGCCACGTCTCTAAATTCATTCAACGTGCATAAACACCAATCAGGGATGCACACGTTATTTTGCACATTCGTGATTGTTATTACATGTAATTGGCCACTTCTATACCAGGCAAATATCACGGAACAGGCCTGGTAATATTAGCAGACAAGGTGAATTCCGTGGTATCCAATTGGTACAGTAAGAGGACATACGGTTTGGTGTGGTGAACATTGTGGTATTGTCTGACCACTGGCTACAACGTTTCTCAAAGCGGTTAGAAGTGCAGGCTCTGAGAGACACGGCGTAGGCTCGGTTTGCTTCGAGGCCACTTAGGTGGCATGTCGTCTCCTCGTTGTTGCAGGCAACTTCTCGAGTTTCACCTCCCTTACCACCGACTGGTGATGCTCTAACAGACATTACCAAATTTGCTAGGCTGAGTTTTTTCGTGTAGGTGACGGTGATGCTGTTGGAGGTGGATTCCTTTACAGTTGGAGCATCGGGCGCTAAGAGGTAAAAGAACGCGTTGAGATGATTGAGCTGTTACTACGCATGTCATTCTCCATTCACTCCTCTTACTCTCACTAGAAAATTTATCATCCACGCCTTTTTTCTACTTTGGCTGTCACCAAATGCCTCCACTGTATTTGACATTGACGAATCAACTACTTCAACAATAAAATCATTCCAAAAGCACACGCCTTGCTCCTTTGTTCTGATAATTTTGTCTTACTTTCTCATTGATAAATTTACATAAAAACAACCCTCTCATCAACCGATTACTAATTTGTTTTGCCTTTTTAATGCACAGCAAAGTAAGGCTTTGTTGGGGTTTCAGTATGCCCAAGACTATATATTCCAAGACGTTCACAATTGCCTGCTTTTCACTATCACTCATGCCTACGCAAACCAACTATCGTACTCATTTCCCCTCCTTCTTCCTATTGGTCCAAGCACCTTTGAGTGTACTAATGCCCGTATCTGCACTCAAGGCCGCCTACGCCATACTTAGGTGGGCGCATGAGAACGCGTATTCGGCCGAGCTTTGGCTGAGGCAGCGGAAGCTCTTTGTACGAGGTCTCACACGTGTTTTGTCAGAGTGCTGGTGTAGGAAGCCACTCACGTGCTAAAAAGGGGGCCCGATTATCTGTGTTCGGAGCTTCGCATCTGAGGCCTTGGAGCCATAAAAGCTTGCTGCGTTATTCTTGTCCAGGTTTCATTTAGACTGTTATATTACCTATTAAGATACATTGCAGTTTTATCACGATAAGATCGTGTTTTAGGTGAAAACCCATATTGTTTGACGCCTAACATGATTTACAAATAGTTGGAACAGAAGCCAAAGATTTCCACAAACAATTCATGGCCCACTGAGAATCCATTTGAGACTTTTAACAATGGAGTAGGTACAGACGCCATACCAAACACCCATTGTTACTTGACAGCTACATTAAGGTGAGCATCGCACTAGTGGGTCGTAAAACATTGGTTGTTGCGCACAAGACTATTGATGCAGTCACGCAATTTTAAAGGACTTGCCAAATCGTCAGCCCATCCATTAAAGTCCACAAACTTGGACTGATGACTAAGCGAAACAGTTAAAAGTATACATAAATCTGAGGCAGGCCTACTCTCTGGTTTCGTGTACATGACGGCAGATACACGTGAGTTCAGATTGCACAACTGTGAGGGCTTGGTCGCGCATGCTTTCACCACGAATTGATACGCCGCGTTGGACTGGAGACCCTCGATTCTGCAAACAGCTGCTAAGGTGTCACACAAAACGCCCTTTGAATCTGGACGCTGGATATGGTTCTGCCAGACTTCTGCAGCGTAGTAGCTGAAGTCGTGTAGCTTGTCTTCTGTCAATCCATCAAACGAGAGAACGATGCTACTGGATGTGGCGTCCCTCAGTTTGGGTGCATTCGGAGCAGAAAGGAACGTGCGTTTCCAAAGTGCTTTCACTTCAGCACGTAGCAATGTGCAAGCCGAGAATCTTAAACCGTCACTCTAATCTTCCACAACTTTTGCGAGTTTGTACTGTTATAAATGCATTCATTGAAACCACAGACATAATTAGTTATGGGTACCCTGTGTGAGTTAGGACAGTTCTACGTATTCCACAATATTTAATGTTCGATCGTACACTATGAGTAATCATACCGTTATACGACTACGCATCTCTAATTCACCATGTCTGTGCTTCAAATTGGTTTCGCCATTCCACATCCCAGCCCGACGCACAGGTGGTGCGCCGATAGCAGATGAGGTGAAGCGGTAGGGTGCATCTAGTTATTCCTGGCATAAGACTCGCGCATAATAATTAACCATAACTTTTCGGATCTACACGACATTTCAACACAATGACCACAGAAATTGCTGGTCGTAAAATCGCAGCACTAACACATTCATAGAATGCATCGATAATTCTGCTGTCTTGTGACATTTTCACTCTGTACCCGCTTTTGTCAAAGTCAATGCAGAGTTTTTTGAGTGCAGAGAACGAAGCGAATAGACGCACCCTAATCTTCTCAACTGAGGCAAATTACAAGATAACTATTATTTAATAAAAACACGACATACGATTGGGTCTGGTGTACATTGTCGTGGATTCAGACCATTGGCTGCAGTGTGGTGTGGGATCGGTAGTGCAGGCTTTGAGGGACACGGAATAGGCTCGGTTCGCTTCGAGGCCACTTAGGTGGCATGTCGCCTCCTCGTTGTTGCAGGCAGCTTCACGGGTTTCACCTGCCTCACCACCCACTGGTGATGCTCTAACAGACACTGCCAAATTTGCTTGGGTGGGATATTTCGTGTAGGCGACGGTGATGCTGTTGGAAGTGGATTCCTTTACAGTTGGAGCATCGGGCGCTAATGCAAAATGAGTAAGAAGTAATTGAGGGTGGATAGAAGCGAATGAGTTGTAAATACCTCTGCAGCCTGTGTTATTTCCACAGTTGATTTAATTCAGCAATTTTGACATCGATTTCTTCCTGCTTTTGCTCCTGTCCTCATTGTATTCGAAGTTAACGAATACAACAATTTGTATTCACGCTTTTTGATTTACTTCTGTGCACTTTTTGTTCCAGTTGGGATTCATGTACATACCAAGATCATGACATGCATAAAACCTCTGTTACCATCGGATTACTTTCTATTACAAATCCAAATTGCTGAAAGTTTGCTTTAGCCAACTTGTTGTGAATCGTGTTTATTAAATCCCTTAATCCAGTTGCTTTACCTCCGACACAGGGTTCCACTTTTCGCAGCATGTCGCTAGCCACGCGGATCCTCAACTCCCCCCTCATTCACACCCATATTTATCTTGGATTATCCTCACACCTAGGTCTCGATGTTAGCGCATCTTCGACTCACGCGCCCGAAGTATAAATAACACGCGCAAACCCCACACACAACACAACGACACCAACGTGGTTGAGCTCTAAAGTAATCGGTCGTGTCCACGTCCCCTCCGGGGATTTTTCTTCATTGCGGGTATCAGGGAAACGCAATCGGGCCAGGGTTAATTCCGTGGTTACGGCGTGGTTCAAGTTTACGTGCTGGGACCCACAACAAACTGTCGGTTGTTGCAGTAGAGACTATTGATGCAGTCAGGCTATTTTAATCGACTCGACACTTCAATAGCCCATCAAGGTGTGGCCACAACCTTTGATCGACGATAGCACCAATGGGAAACACAAGTATGCATCTGGAGCAAACCTACTCTCTGGTTTCGTGTACATCACGACAGATTCAGGAGAATTTAGACTACACAACTCTGAGGGCTTGGTCGCGCATGCTTTCACCACGAATTTATACGCCGTGTTGGACTGAAGACCTTCCATTCTGCAAACAGCTGCTGAGGTGTCACACAAGACGCCTTTTGCATCTGGATGTCGAGCCTGGTTCCGCCTGAATTTTTTAGCGTAGTAGTTGAAGTCGTGTAGCTTGTCTTCTGTCGATCGATCAAACGAGAGAACGATGCTACTGGAGGTGCTCTCCTTTGGTCTGGGCGCACTTGGAGCTAAATGGAATGCAAGTCATTGAAGTGCTGCTGTAGTGCATTGTGCCTAGTTCTTAGCGATGTGCAAGTTGAGGGCTTGAAAAACCACTCTGTGCTTATCACAATGAAAGCCGCCACTGAAAAGCCACTTCGGGGTATTTAGTGGTCTATGAACGTCCGAGTACCGTTTGCCACGAAATTGCTTGTGGCGGTCGTTTTGTGCGACAACATGTATACTCCTACTTTTGCATTTAACCGAATTCGTTATTTGCATGGATCAAGTGAAGGAATACGCGTGGCTGCAAAGGAAATGCACAATTTACGTAAATACTGCGAAGTGCTAGTAGATCTGAGTAAGTAGTGTTTGTAGCCTGCGAGTCGGGTGCCGATGTTTTGAGGACTTTTTCAATGCACATTAAAAATAGCCCAGCACGAATGGTCTAATTAAATCATGTGTAACAGATACTAACGATAAAGAGCCTTTCAAGTCACTCCCGATCAACTAAGATTTGGATAAAGTATTTAATGTCTCACCATTGGCAAGTTTTAGGATTTAAGCACACAAACACATGAAGCAGTAGAGCAATCGACCATAAGCAAGCAGCACTGGATGGTGAGTCGTTTGATTCGTTGAATTGATTTCTGTACACGTTCGATTCATTTCAGCTAATCAGAAGCTGAGTGACAAGATTCGTGTTTAAATGCAAGAAATCGTCAGGCAAGTGATTACAGCAATTACAATGTATATCTGAGGAGTGATGTGTAGGTTACCTGCAATGCTTGTTGCTGGGACCCTAAAAAGTGTCAAATACAATCAAAAATCCCTTCATATTACTCGGTGACACATTGCCGTAGCAGAATTACAAGCATTTTTGTTGAATTGAATGCTAGATTTGGTGAACAAATAAGTGTACTTGAAATTTGAAAGTACACAATCAGAGGCAGCTACAGAGGCCAAGACGTAAATTCGTGTTTTGTGTTCGGTTAGTTGTGTGAGCATAATATTAACAATTATGACATGGATTATGACACTAGTTAAAACGACAATAAATTGCGAAACTATGTAGGTCTCCAAATCCCCGGGTGGTTCTTGTAAAGACCTTGATCGACGCATAAGGACCCCGTCAAATCCCCACTTTTACGGAAATCTACAAGACTCATCGACTTAACAACCAGTTAAAAATGATATCGTGGGGGTTAACTGTGCTTACTTTGATTAGACAGGAACAGAAATTAGGACGCAAGTGCTCAACGCTATTCCTAAATTAACAATAACAGCTGAAATGAGGCAATAATCGATTTAAGGGCTTCCATGTTAAGAGCAGACTTCAAGGTGGCTCCTTACAGAAATTAGTGGAAATCGCTCTTCTGAAAGAATGCAAACTCCAGGAATGGCCAGACACCAACAAAACCTTCTTTCAAACTAAAAGGTTTTAAGCTAATTGTGTCTTCCTGGTCAACGTGATTTAGAAAAACAATGGTTGGGTGTAGCTCAACCCATTATATTATCAAACATCGGCTCCTATTCTGACTACAGAATACGCCTTTAGCGTGACAGCAGTTGACGCATTCTGCATTGTTTACGTTGAACACACTGTAACCACTACGAAACCACCCTCTGTATTCAGCCGATTTAACTACTGCAGGCATCTAAAACAATAGTAGATGGAGAAACGCAGCTGGAAAGGACAACAATGAGAACAAAAGCAGCAATCGACAACGACGCTCTGTGTGAACATCCAGGTTGGATCCGCGAAAAACATTTGACTGCATTTTAATTTGAAACTATCGAACGACTTGTCAACTTGGAGTACACTTGTGTTTGATCAAAGGGTCATTGCACAAAGTAAAACATCTGTCGTCTTGCCGCTTCAACCACCCAATTGATTGGTCCATCGAAATATCTGAAATGTAGAGTTATAAGATATGACTGATGCGACAATCCATCGTGTCGCAGTCGTCACCAGCCTCATTCTTGAAGGCCAAACACGTGGGCTCTTTGCGCGTTGTCCTGTTTTGACTTGAAGCATGCAACCCAAAATGTTGGTGCAAACAGTCGGATTAAACAGGAAATCGCCACTATCGTAGCAGTGTTATAAACTTCAGGCTTTACCACTGACACCAGTAGAACGACTTGTACTCACTACCTACGATGCAAAATATGTCATGATTGGCAAGATAAACACCGGTTAGGCACCATTCCCAACAGAAAACAGAGCCAACGACTGCGCTAATCGATCGTTCGCATTTTCTTAATTGGCCTGTCTGAATTAGACGTTTGAAACTGACTGATTCCTTCAAATACAGCCCTTTGCACATCAGACCTCCATGAACTGACCAAACGTGAATCAGCCACATTAAGTCCGTCGAATGTGCGTGTGTGCGTGTGTGTTTACACAATACGTCAAACCCTAAACAGACATTCACCTGTTAAGTCTAGCTTGTGACTGCACAGATTAAACAACGTGAATGTACACCATGGCTACGGTGACAAAGCGACAAGTTTTCTCCTAAATGCATGACAGCTTTACACATACGCACAAATACCGATAACGAAGACATTCCTCAGTTTGTTTTAAAATAAAGCAACCCCAGTGCTAGAATCAACACCAATTTGGGATGTGTTGGGAAAAGAAGCAGTTAAGCACATGTACTCAAAATATTATATCACATAATGTAACATAACACGTTTTATAGTAAACAATGGGGTCTCAATAAGATTGCTCTTGTCTTGTTAAACGGATTAGGGCATTAGTATATGAAAAAGCAATCTGCAAAAGTGTGTCCAAATTTGCTGACGAAGATAAAACAGTAAATGTGCACGTTCCAATTTCCATACTACTAAATGGTCCATTTCACTCGAGTAAGAGAACAGGACTGGGTCTATTTAGCACATACAGTTACTGCGTAGAGGAGTTAGAGTCTTCTCTGATCCCTGCATGAAATTAGCCATAACGTCGGCTGCCAGATTTGTGAATCACACACACCCACGTGAAACGGTGAGCCAAGACTGGCCACGTCTGGCTGCCTGGCTGTCAAGTGAGCAGTTGTGTTTATGGCAACTAGGCGAAAATCATGATGACGTGTGTTGAAATTCAGAAAACCACTACTCAAAGAAATAATTGTGAGCACGTAATAATGATGACTGGCGCACAGAATATCAAAGTTTTGTTAATCAATTAAAGATCAACCCAGATGTAGGGGTTATGTGTTAGGCACTCAACCACGACAAATACGCCAACTTACTGATTTGGTCCAAGAGGTTTGGGATCAACGGAACCTGCGGACAAAAAACATTGTTACTAGTGTTGTAGGTGGGCTGTTTAAGAAATCAGTTACAAAGCCCTATGATAAACACCTCAGGTACAACTGACGTGGGATAGCAAAGCCTTCGCTTTCACACGAAAGTTGTCTACACAAACAGGCGAACGTGTTGATTTAGAACAAACATTAAGTTTCTGTTACACATAAGCCGGAGAATAGAGCAAATTGTCTGTTGCATCAGAGAACCATGCAAGCAAATTCTCTAGCTTTTCATAGAGACAGAAAATCAACCTCTTTCTTTCCTTGCACAACACGAGTGACTTGCTTGAGGAATCGAAACAGAAACCATTTTGATGATGTCTGAATCACATATTATAGTATCGCATTTAGTAGCATCTTAACATATTTTTATTACTCAGATAATTTGTGATGTAATTCGAAACAACTTTACACTTGACCAATACATTGAAACACTATTTCTGCAGTATGAGGGCACAATGTTAGTGGTTGCAAGGTTAGATTATGAGAGGCACACGTTACAGTTGAAGTTGACATATCTTTAAAGGGGATCTCTTTGTACTAGATATTGCATCGCACTAAAATTAGAGCATCTTTAATGCCAAGATTAGAGCTTTTCACTAAAACATTTGTAGCGATGCGATTTGGGCATCAAGTCTGATTTTAGTCACCTAACCAAAGCTCAATCAGTGTATACGGGAAATATATTAGTTTAAATCCATGGTTCATTTTTAGCAAGTGGTTGAACAAAAATCTACCGCGCTGATGGCTAGAAAAGAAAGACAAAATTGTAGTAGCAACGGAACTAAAGTAAATTCTAAATACAAAATAGATATGCCATGATTGATAAGTATTTAGGAGGCAAACACAGTATCTTTAAACTATTGTCAGAAACCAAATATTGAAGGTTCAGTTACAATTTTAAGTTGCAAAAAACTTACATTCCACTTTGACTAAAGGCAACAGCAAGAGAAATGCAAACTCCATTTGCGCCTTCATATTTATTCGTGACTAAAAACACAAAACGAAAAAATTCAACATGAGTCTCTTCATTTGATAAATGCAGGATAAAAAATATTTCAACGTACGCAAAAAGTTGCATTTATATAGTAATAAAGCACATGATACAGATTAATTTAAAAGGTTTTGGGAAGCCAATTTGTCACAAAAGAAAATTTTCAGATTGTAGCACATTTGCATTGCCTCTGGCGACATTAACCAACTAGTAAAAATAGTACTTGTTCAGGCAAAAAGGCTTACTGTTTTGAAAGTTTCTAATTCGACAAAAACATTTGTAATGCCGCTTTGGTGCGTACACAACCTTAGGCGCTTGCATTAGTACCATCAAGTCATTATAACAACTTTAGTTTCCGTTAAGGATTGAATGCTTTCAAGTACAAACCGTTCATTTTGCTACTCAACTAGTATGTATATGCTTTGATGTCATCGCGTTTAATTATGGAAAAAAATTAGGATGAATTTGAATGCTGTCATCGAAAATGTCTTGGCGCCAGCTAATTAAGTAAGGACATTTGTACAGGTTATAGACAAAAATGTAGAATAAAGAGTCAATAAGTTTGGTTAAAAATGACATCAAGGAGGTCTGTATCTTACGTCTTTTATTTGAGCACTGTTTCACTTGAAGTGTGACAAACCAATGTTTTACGCTTGATAAGGTTACCTATGCGAACCGCTAACTTTATAATGAGTTTATCGGAACAGTGATCTAGTGAATGAGAGCATATGTTCAGAGAATAAATTTAATCTGGTCACCTTTTTTCACTCAATCTAAATCTTAATGTGAAGCAAGATGTTGCCCTTTAATAACACGAACGCGTGTTTAACCAGTTCAATAAATAGTGTCCTGCATGCAATTTATCATGACATTACAATTTCAATAATCATAGAAAACTTGACTGACGAATATCAAATTTTGCAAACTTGATCAAATTTCCTTGAAAACATCAATTGTTCATTTGAGAAAGAGAATATTTTTAGCATAAATTTATTACTTATGAAGTTTGGATATACAAAGTCAATAAGTGTAGGAGACGTGGTAAAACAACGATGGTGATTGTTAAACCTTAATGAAAGGGCATCTGCGTCTGGAGCTTGCACGAAATCCTGAAATTCTAAATGTACTTGAGGCCGCTACGTAAAAAGTGCTTAAACTACCCACACACACAGCATAATTTTTTTCCTGGCGGGTAAATAATCATTTTTGGCCATTAAGCATTTATTTTCGGTGTTATTCAGTTTTCAAGAAATCACAGAAAAATGCAAGAGCCAATAGAGTAATCATGATGTTATTTTCACCAAAGCGTCTTTCTCTTCGTTGCTTCACCTGAATTTGGCAGGACTTTTTTAATTTAAAGCAGATGTTTAGCAATAATTGGAAATAGGTTTATGTGATTACCTGTGAGAGAAATATTAACAGTACGTAGGCGAACCCAGGATATTTGAAGCATGAGGCAGAAGCATCATTTGAATGCCAAACTTAGTGTTTTCATATTAGTCGTCTGATGCATAGTCCGCATACATTTACAGAAATCTATTTGTATCTCAGGCCAGGGAATAATCCGTTGTAAGTCGAATGTACTGATTTTAATAACGTCACTGTAATCGTCTGCAATCGCAGGAGACAAATGTGTGATGCTTTTGCAAGGCAATCCATTTAACACCATAATTTTTAACTCTGCAAGCCTCGTTGCTAATGTAATCATTTAGCTGTTCTCAAGTTGGCTTATCTACTTTTGCCTAAGGTAGATGGTGGAGCAACACAGGGCAGCAACGCAGTCAAACATTTCCTTCCGCGATGCGACCAGAAGCAACCTGCTAATCAGAATTTTGGCAAATCATCTACCTCAGATGAATGATTAAGGTAGCATATTTGTAAAAATCACGTTGTGTTCAGTCCAGAATGGAAGGAATTCAAGATTTAATTCCCACGTAGCTCAAGTCAATTTTAAAAAAACTGAACAGGATTTAACTTGCACATTGAAGTTAAATCAGACTGACAATATCCCGACATTTACAAGGTCAAAACATCAGGTTTAACTGCAATTTATGCACAAATCTTCGTGAATTGTTGGGGTCAACCTGAATCACTAGACCACGTACAATTTAAGACCGAATCGACCTGACACCATCTGGTTATTCACTAGCGGAGTCGGGTGGATGATTTTCAAAAATACCAGAACAGACATTCAAATGAAGAGCACCACAACGTCAAGCCCCATATCAATGCCAAAAATTTAATGCATCATGCATACTTACAGAACTAACACAATTGATTTAGGCAACCTACTGACGATATACGAGTCTTTATTCGATAAATCTGTTAAGCAAATTTAGTTTGCAACGGGGTCATAGAATAAATAATAAATACAGCACTAAAATGTTACGCTGATCGTAGTTGCGTGAAATTGCAATGCTTCAACTGCTCCGAATTCACATAAATCTAAGTAAATCGACACAAGTAAAAATAACAGCTCATAGATTGGCCTCTCGGGTGCTGCAGAAAAACCACGTCTTTTAACGCCAACGAGTTCCTCCACAGTTTCTTCGTCTAGGTTAGAGTCCAGAGGAGTACCAGCACGTACAGCCATCTTGCCGGGTGACTTTCACGGCCAGCATCAGACACTAAATAAGAGTGCATAAATGTAGGTAAGAGAATGAAACAGTTATACACAAGTTGAAGTGAGCCGATGCCATAGTTTTGCCACAGCAGACGTTGATGTGTATAGAAATATGGCTTCTGTAACATTTACTGGCACTTGGGTTTTGTAGATTCTAAAGAAGACCTTGGGTGAGTGGGAAGGCACCCTTGGACTACAGTGAGCTAAAAATTAACTTGGTGTATTTTGATTGGCATGATTCGAATGCTTAGTCCATGATTGGTTAACGCTTGAAGCAGGCCACGTGAAATTCATTATCAGACAAACTTCAAACATTAACGGGTATTTATAAGATGGATCTTCGATGTCTTGTTAACGCGTGACCCAGAGAAGTTGCAAACACGTCCTTCGCATAGCTCGCAACTTCCAAATCAACTGAAAATGCCTCTCCTGAAATCAACAGACGTTTTCATTGTCTGAACTAATGCACACTTCACACCAGTAGAGATTAGGATGCGATGACATACGGTCTGGCGAAGTGTAAGCAATTGATCGTCGCGTGCGTTGTGTGTGGTGAGATTTGGGATCACTGGAGCAGAGTTGGAGGGATATCACGTTGGCGTGGTTCGATCCATGATCGTTAATGTGGCAGGTTGCTGATTCCCAGTCGCAAGCAATATTGGACCCTTTGCTGGACTCCCTGCCTTCTGGTAACACAACGACGAACACAACACACCGGTTCGCGATGGCAACAGCAATCCTGTCGGCGCTCAAACTCCTTACGCTTGGGTAAATAGGCGCTAAAGAGATCAGAAGACGAGATCATCCCTGCGATTTGATATTGGTCACTGACAAACCACCTTAAACCCCCGTTAACTTGTTGCAGTTTCAATGCCGTATTCGAAGAACAGTGGACATTTCTCCCTTTTTAAATACAATTTGGTTTAGTGGATAAATATGCAATGAGTCTTTGCTACCATCAGGATTCTTTATCTACCTGGACAGTCATTCATAGTACCAAGAACACGCATCTTTCGGCGGAAGAAAATCAGCAATCCCAAGGCCCGGAAACTTCAGTTGGCACACACTTTGCGTAAATGCGTTATATCCCAAACAATGATCTATTGCAGGATCAGTAATTATGCTGATCACTGTAACAAGGATTCCCAGATAACTCCCAACTGCTGACAGATGAAGCGGACTTCATTATCTCGGGGTAATTGACTCAGGCTGCATCTTCAGTGCTCCTCACTCTTTTACAATGAGGCTCGGAAAGTACAATTGGAATACCTTCACACTGCTATTCTGTATGAAAATGAGTGCGAGATATTTGTCTAAGCTAAACCTTGAGTTTGAATAATCTAAAATTTGAGTTCCTAATCTGCATAATTTCAGCTGGATGGCTTGGTCCTGCTAAAAACAAGGTTAGGTAGCTTTTGGGATCCATGTAGACAAATCATCTTCAACGATTCTATGACAATTCTTAAATTTTCCCTTGATCCATGCTTCATGCTACCCCTGTCGGACCTTTTTAATAGTATTTTTGGCAAATTTTGCTTAATGGAAAAGACACGGGATGTTTTCACGGTAACGAAAGAGGCCATGGCGAAGGTTATTAGATTCGTCTGCAAGGGCTTAAGTGCCGTACTGGTTTTTACAGTGGACAGTCAGTGAAACAATACACTCATGTGTCCAGTTTACATTATTTTTGGTAATGAGACCCCGGCCGTGTGTCGTGCAGTCGAATACTCATCATGCTTTTACACAAGTCACACACTTAGCCGATCTGCGTCAGACGTTACATTTGTGTTTACAAGGAAATGCTAAATTTAAGGCACGCGTTCCACAAAAGCTGGGAAATTTAAGTAGCGGTTGTCTGGAAAGTCGGCTCATCAAACACTGGTCTTTAAGAGTGGAAGGGGCAGTATAACGATTAAAGGTTAAGGACACATTTGGGCCACCCGTTGATTACCGTTCAAGCAAAAGAGGAAGTGGGTTTCTTATTGTCATAAGGTCAATGCAAGCCTTAATCCGTAGTAAGTCCTATCTCGGCCAATGCCCACTTTTGTCGGAAATGCTCTGCTCTTAATCTTGCCTCAGGAAGTGAGCACGTGCTGCTTAAATCCCGCAGGGTGATTCACAGACATCCACAATGAGTTTACAGATGAAAACCAAGCATAGAATAAATCATGTAAGAAAAAGGGACTTGCGTGTAAGAATAATAATCGGTGCAGATTCGTCTCCATAGGTTGGAATTCCACTCTTCGACATTTTAAATGCTGCTACTTGAATGCTGTAGTTGGTTGATGGCTGGAGGTCGCTCAGCATGCAAGCATTTCCTTCGGTAATGCTTGCGGTGCAGTTGACTACCTCGTCTTGAAAATCACCACTCTGGTTTTCATACATTCTGTATGCGCGTGCAACGAATCCGCTGAGGTCGGTCAGAATGCCGCTAGCCTGCTGCCATTTCACAACAACACTGTGACCTGACAAGTCGCTTGAGTTTACCTGGGAAAGAACTGCAATGCGAGCAACATGTGAGAAATTGAACTAAGGCACCAGCACGACGGACACGATACGTGTCCGGGAGTAGGATACTAACACCACTACCACCTCACCGATGAACATGTTTATTCGAAAAGTGCATTCATCAAGCACCCTGCTTCATAGTCTCCACCCTACAAGA
>UXSR01000636.1:0-22641 GCA_900604375.1 Mesocestoides corti
CACATCACAGCTGCGCCACATTACACCGCATTACGCTGCAAATCTTCATATGGATGCTTTACAACCCGTTGTCCAGGCACTTTTAACTGCTGGTTTTGGATTTTGCCTTGGCTGGTATTTTCGTAAAGGAAGCCTTGTTCGCAAAGCGCTACCCATATCTCGTCGATTTGTGAAGGGCCCCTTTAAGCTTGTTCTTGTCGTAAGAGGTGATCTTGGAATGACGAAAGGAAAGGTGGCAGCCCAGGTATTGTGTCCTTAAATTTCATATTTCCAGTGCTCACATGCAACGTTAGGCTGTTATAAGAATGCTTTAAAAGCATGTCCAGAGGTAGTAAAAGCTTGGGAAAAATGTGGTCAAATGAAAGTTGTTTTAAAGGCACTTGACTATGAATCATTGTAACTTTGGGTTTCTCCTTACTCACATTTAGAGAAGAACTTGAGCTTTCCGCAGAAAAAGAAGGTCTGCCACACTGTCTTGTTCACGACGCAGGACACACTCAGGTTCCTGCGGGATCTGCAACTGTTCTCGGAATCGGTCCAGGTTTGCCTACACACGAATTGCTAACCATTACTTTTTAGCTGAAGTCGATCGTATCAATGTGATAACCGGCCATCTTAAACTCTACTAGATGTATTTGGACTTCTATCGTATAAATGTTTACTTCTAATTTTGTTGTTGTAAACCTGTGGGCTGGTCGTTCTTTTATTCTTGTGGTGATAATCGTTTTTTACACGAATTGCATCCATGAAATTTGCTCATAACCCATCGATTTCTTGCACCGTAGACTAAACTGAGCCGTAACAGATGGGTGTTTGTCGTCGAATCTGGATTTTGTTCTTCTTTTTGGTTTTGCAGTTTTTTGTTCCTCCTTTGCTTGAGATTGTCGCTCTGAGTATGAATTTTAGCCATATTGCGTGCAGCTTATGATTTGTTTCTATTTGAGCTGAGGTTATTACTGTGTGCGCTCACTCGTTTCTGAATAATAATAATAAACAACAAATGCCCTCCCATTGTGCTGATCCTACTTCGAATCACTTGTATCCCAATCAAAAGATCGGTGTTCTTGTCACGCGTGACCTTGATAAACGTTTTTAATGCTTATTCCTGATTAATCCAGTCTAGTTCGCATGCTATGCCCATGGGTCTATCATCTTTTGGGGGGTTCTCGTGTCTTTTAGTAGGCTAGTTCATTACGTTTGAGTTGCCAGCTGTGGAGACTCGTCTACTTGTTGCGCTACCAGTTGATATGGCAACGTGATCTCTACTATAATTACTAAGGTAGATACATGCTCTTGAGACTGAACATGCACATCGGTAAAGGTGGTTAAGCCTATTTATGTCAAAACATTCTGTGCCTGCAATTGGAGTGCGCGTGCTTCCTCTGTCCAACGTGCCCGAACTCGTGTGAGGTATGTGTTTGGTCACTAGCAAAACACTAGTTTTCTACTTGGTATAAGGCTACGACTTAGCTGTAATAGAATTTACCAGTCTTTAGTTCGGCATGTCCTTGAGTGTGGGGTGGATTTATCTTAATAACGGAGCAATGTTTGCGGATCCCATCAAATCTGGCAGTCACAGTCAGAGCGTTACCATGGCAGAAATATCAACCTCCGTGAAAAGATGAGTTTAGGCACTTCTGCTGGCTCTTCCCTCAAATTTGGTTGGGCTATTCGTGTGAAAGCTGTTCTCATTTGACCTTCGGCACCGTAAGTCGTCATTCGTCAGTTTAACGAGCTGCTCGATATTGTTCTGTCCAATCAGATCTATAGGTCTGAATCTAGCCAACCTCAAAATACAAGTCTGGGCTAAATGGTGTTGTTTTTTACGTCGACGAAACGAGATATCAGTGCTCCTAGGCTTTTATCGTTCCTGTCATCCAGTCATTTCGTTGGCGAAATAATTAAATAGGAATAAACCCTCAACAACTCAAACAACTTGAGGAAGATGGCTAATTCGAACGATAAACAGCAGCTTGTGATGAGAATTTAGGCTATCAAATCATAACTTTCTATTCTAAACGAAGATGAAGGCCATGGCTTCTGTCTAAACGACCTTGGATCAATGCAGATGTGCTGAATCTGCATCTGTGGGCAGTCAACCACGTTGTCACCAGCTATCAAATGGGAAATAGGCTACGTCTGATGCATTTCTCACACGCATTATTTACGACCACCTGTCATCCCTCAGAACTAGCTGGAAATCGTCTAAAGGACATCTGGCTAACCGCCGTCCGACCCACGAATTTGCCTCAGCATCTGGTCAAAGTGTGACAGGAAGCTGGGTATGCAATTTCGTGTTCTGATTAATTGAAAGCGTTTGACGTCATGGCGGTGACTTGTGGTATGGCCATTGTAAACATCCATGTGGCCGAGTTCAGCGAAAGTTTGGTGACTGCGCCCAGAACGCCCAGAAACTCATGTCTGAGGGTAACCTAGTGAGTGTTATCAGTGTTAACATTGATCTCGCGATTCGAGGCGTCACGTTTTGGCTAAACGTGTTTCCACACCTGTTGGTCCCACACAGTTCCCGTGTTGGTACTGTTACCAAGCAAACCTCAATTCACTCTGATTCATCCAAGAGGGTGGGCGTCTCGTCGTGATTATCCTGCTTAATATCAACCATCCGACTACATGGCATTAAAAATAACTCTTCAGACGCAATAGTCGTCTTGGAAAAATCGATTGTCGGTGTTGCGTTAAGAAGGACTGATTGTGTGCTTCATTTATTAGATTACTCATCTCTCTTAATGAGGATTGTCTCACCTTTTGCTGAATGTGCCGTGAGGTTCAGCAGCTCGATTTCCAAAACCGATGATTACCTATTGAAATTAATTAGCCCGCGTTGGCGACCATCCAATTATTCCCCAGCAGAATACTTCGTAGTGATTTTGGCTGACCAATCCGAATTGAGCTAGTTGCAGCGCTTCGCGAACAAAAATCAATACATCAGAGGTTGCCTAAGTTCTGACGGTTTGTGGGAATGTTTACGTCGGAAAACATTCGAGTTTCATCAGTTTCATGTGTGGATATTAAATAAATAATTTACCATGAAAATAGAGGTCAGAACTCAGACACCTTGTCAGCCCAACATTTGGCTTTTATTTTAAACATTTAAGATCTTGGTTATTCGTGTTCTGATCGTCAAAAAATGCGATATATTTGAGAGAATTTGTACAAAAACATAGTTGACAAATACGAAATTGAATCTGTCGTGAGTCCCATCGTCTTGAGCAGCCAATTTCTAAACTGATTTTACCAAATTTGCAGATTTTGAAGGCAGGAATTACGCCAAGACGTACTCTGCATTTTCGTCCACTAACCGTGGCCTTACAGTTCATTTCCTTCACTTGGAAACGATTATTTGTGTCACAGGTCTAAACCTTCAGATAGCGTAATCGTGACCTTAACGACAGTATAAGTCGAAAAAACAAAACTCTAATCATTATTTAACACCATGTTAGTTATGAAATAGTTTGAAGGGAGTCTAGAAGATCGTAATCAACAGTTATCGTCGATCAGGTCATTGACTTCTTCATGGATGATTTTAGCGGCCTTGAGGACATCGGTGAAAGAAGTGTAGAGTGCGAATGGCGCCACCCGCACGTAACAAGGCTTGCGGGTATCACACACGACTCCACGATCGATCAGTCGTCGATACAACTTATCGACATCGACATTGATTTTCAGGGAGAGCTGAGATCCACGCGAGTCTGGGTCTGCCGGAGTAATTATCTCCAGCGAATCCGGAGGCAAAGCATACGGACCGTTAGTAAGTAGATTTTCGAGAAAATTGGTCAGCTTTATTGATTTTTCACGGATGGGTTTCATTCCGCCCGCCTCCGCAAATACCTCTAGCGCGGATGTAAGAGCTGAGTTCAGCAGCATGGAAGGACACGAGCGGCGATAGGCGTCGGCGCCTGCCTCAGTTTCCATCTTGTTGGTCATCTGGAAGCGTGTAGAATAGCGATGGCCCCACCACCCGCTCATACTAGGCCCGTAGGCGTGTTTGTCTGTTGGCACATGGGACCCAGCCTTCAAGTGGTGTTTCTCGTGGACGAATATTGCGGAGTAACCTCCTGGACTGCCGCAAAGGTACTTGTAGCCACACCACGTGGCACAATCCACCTTCCAGTCGTGCAGACTCAGAGGGACATTACCAACAGCGTGCGCCAGATCCCATCCAATCGGGCAGTCGCAGTACTCGTGCACTGCTGCAGTAATCCTGCGGATGTCCAACATTTGACCTGTTAAGTACTGCACTCCTGGAAGCCAGACAAAGGCAAGCACTTCACCGTGACGTTTGATCTCCTCCACGATTTCTTCCGTTGACAGGTACTTCCCATTGGGTCGAAGATCGAGCTCGATAAGGGCAGACTTGTCGACACCCTTCACGTAGAGCTGTGATTCAATGGCGTAATAGTCAGATGGAAAAGAGTTCTTCTCAATGAGGATTCGAGATTTCTTGCCCTTTGGTACAAAGAAGGACGAGACGAGAGTATGAATGTTGGCGGTGAGGCTCTCCATGACTGCAACCTCTTCAAATTTTGCGCCAACTAGGAACTCGGCAAGAAGTTGCTTTGGCCGAATGTCCGAAATCTCTGTGGGGGAGATGCCCTTTGTGTGACTCAGCACCCCTAAGCTGCCCCATGCATCTAACACCTTGGCTAGGTTCTCACCGGTGGCTTTGGGTGGAAGTCCGAGGGAATTTGTGCAGAGATAAATAACGCCGGAGTCAATGTCTCCGTTGTTAGCTTCCTCTGTGTGACCGTTTGTTTCTCCGACTGGACCCTTCAACGCCTTCAAGGTAGGCAGGATAAACCTCTGACGAAACTCTTTTAACGGATCGCTTCCATCCAAAGCACTGGCGAGGGCTTCAAGGCTTTCCATTACTTGCACCACCAGGCCGACTGATTGTCGTGGACGGTGTGTCGAGCCGTGTGCATGCACGTGTGCACCACATTCGGGCAGCCAATGAAAGCACGCGGTATTGCTTGTGTGATTGACACGGCGTTTCATTGGCCGGTGTGGCAGTCAGATGGCATTTGAGCAGTTTCAAAATTCAAACACCCTTAGTGGACGGATTTCATCACGTCGGGGTCACCAAATTCAGTGGCTTGGTTTTAGCACTACCTTACAACCCCCTAATTAACAGCCCGAAACAACCCGAGGAGAGGGGTAAAGAAGGAGACAGATAACACGACCGTTTATTAGTGTCAAACCAACCAAGTGGCTTTGTGTGCGTAAGAGTACGAGTACGTAACAGGCGAATGCTGACAGAGGCCAATAACAAAAGGGGTGAGGCAATGATCCACTCGGGACCTCATGCACGCATCACTTACGCGAAGTGGTTGTCAGTTCACTACATACTGATAAGTTGAACTTTTTTGTTGGTAAATCCAAAAGGGGTTTGAGCTATCTTTAAACAAACAATCAGTAACTTCATTCAATTTCGTCCATTTAACAAAGTCTGGATTCCTGTCATGTTTGAGGCAACAACAATGGTTCTTTTTGGTAAAGCCTTATTCACACCCAAGATGTTAGCATTAAGAAATACAAGGTATTGTAAAAACTCATACTTTACAAGGTGTTTTTGCTGTTACTCCAGGCAGTCCACATTTAAACTTTTGGACTTTGTTATCGAGAGAACAATACTTTAGTTCTACTTAACTCAAACTCTGAGGCGACAAAATATGTAACTAAATTCAGCTCCGGAAAATCGTATCTGATTAATAAGATGCAAGAGTGTATGCTGATTTATCATCAGGTGGTGTTGTGGGAAGCATCACTGATTTATAATCTTGTTGACAGCTTTAAATAAAATGCAATCCATGTTGAAATTCATCGTCCAATAATAAAATGTGGATGTATTTCCCAGTCAAAACATTTACTGACATATTGTTCTGTAGGTAATTACGATAATTTCTCGGTAGAAAGGAAAGTAATATTCGTTTTCATCGTAGCAAATGGCCTAGACCCTAGGTGCACTCACAGGCAGACCTTGGGAATTTTCTGCGTCCTCGAATTTTACGGTTAATATTTAAGAAACACCAGGTATTTTTTTAATATTTTGACTATTTTAGTTTTCAGAACAAAACATAAGATGCTTTCGGCGTAATTAGGCTTTCAGTGTTCATCCACAAAAAAAATCGAACAAAGTAAACCACGCGCTACTGGTTATTTTGATTCTGGTAAACGATTCAAGTCCTCCAAAACCTTGGGGAAAATGTGTTGTTGTTTTTCTTATCGACATCATTCATCTTCGGTTATAGGATCAATAGCAATTAAGTTAGATTTGATTTTCACAAGATATATGAATTAACTCAACATGCATCTGATTTGTATGTTATCTACCTCATGAATCAAAAAGTGACTATGTGGATTAATAGTATTTGTGTGGTGTCCTTAGTACATTGCAGTTTATTTTTCATATTTAAATAAGATGCTAAATTAGTTATCCAATATGAGTAGATAATTTGGGGGATTAATGTGACCATTAATATCCAAATAAATTATTAGTGTTAATAAATCACTGAATTTTCTGTTACATGTATTACAAAGATATTTCAAAGGCCTTCGGGTTCGCTCGCTCTAACGATATACATTTTTTTTGAAAGTAAGAGTTTCTTGTTTGAACGGATATTCATCCTCTTTTCTTTATGAAGGCTGCTTGTTTTTAATGCACTAGTGCCAATATCACGCCACAACCATTTTCTATCCTGTCAGGAGCATAGCAGTGGTGAATTGGCAGCTTGTATATAATGAGAGAATAGGTAATGGGTGAAGACGACGGCTAAGATTGCCCTAACTTCGGTTATGAAAATTTATCTGTTTATTGCACCTGACTAATTTTAGTAAGGACTGTAGTTTACTAGAGAACAATTAAAAATTTTGAAGATGTAACAGGAACTGTAGCAATATGAGATTATTCTGCAACTATGGCCAATTTCGGTAATGTAGGTATTCACAAAAATCGAGGAAATTATAATTCGTAGGAGTTAAGAACAAATCAGACTATAAAAAGGGTTTCTTCTTGAAACAACCGGTAGTAAATTTTTAAGTGCTATTCAATAAAACTTAAGTGATATTTTCGTGTGCCAAATAACATCATTGTGTTGTAAACTTTACTGACATCTGTGGTATAAAGCAGTTATACTAAACGCAAATGTCTTATCAGAGTGAAACGTAACTTGCCTCTAAATTTGGTCGTCTTTTGGCTCTAAGCGACTTGTGTGCTCACTAACAAAGTCGAATGAATTGGATAAATTACCAAACTTTGTGATGGCAATTTGGACATTTGCTTAGTGTGCAGCTCAAGGCCTCGAGAATCTGCCTGCTTAAGTTAGTCATTTAAAAAATACCAATAATATAGAATTTACAAATAACGGTAAAAACATTTTTGTGATAAAACCAAAAAAAATTATAGGACGTTAGCATAATTCTTACACTGAAGTAATTTGTTTTATTCCCCGTACGCGTCCCCGGAATAATCGTAAAGGTCGCTGCCAAAGCTTTGTCTTTGACGTCGACAATTTCCTTGCAAGTTAACAGAGCGTAAGAGGCTTTTTTGAGCTCGTTTGAAGCGATTTTTTCCCTACTTGCATTTTTCATTAAAGCACGGGACTCAATCACACGGTTGCAGTCCTCGCGAAAACGTATAATACATCGAATATCATTACTGCATGTAGTTTTTGCATTGCATTCATTTGCACTATTTATGGATTTGTAATAATCTTTTAATTGCATTGATGTAACAGGTTTGTGAATTTTTGGGATTGTAGGATAGATCAGAGGTCCGCAAAGACAACTTTTTACTTTTGTTTCTGTTAATGATGTGTTGTATAATTGTCAGGCATGCACATGTTTTTTTGTACGGACACGCTATAAGTTGCTAGTCATTATGTTTGTCATTTGGACAGTGCTTTTGAATGTTTTTTTTTCATTGGTTTGTTATTTTACTGTTTGAATGTTTGCGTCATATCTTTATTTACATCCTAATTGATACTGTAAACGTTACCTTTTTTTGCACATTACCAATGTAACGCAATTATACCTAGTCAACTTTAGCGTCACTTTATCGAGTGTATGATTTGTTGTTATTTACATAAGTGCCTGGACATTGTAAACTTTGTAATTTTAGACATAAGTTGCCAAGACTCACTATATTCACAATTTTTTTCTTAGAATAGGATCGGTTTGCCTCCCACCTGGTACTTCATTGCCGCGATTTTACACAGTTATCCCCTAGTTCATAAGTACCATGTTACTTCCTTGTATAGAAATGCACTTTAGCTTGGTTCAAACGCTCAAGATTCATCTGTCGGTTGACCTTCTAGCATTCTTGTTGCCAGTCTAACCTTGACTTTTAGTGCTACTGGCGTATGCGCTTAATTTTCTCCGCGTTATTTTTGATAAGCTTCTTTGTCCTGGTTTTCCGAGTCGTGTAGCCTTTTTTAATCCTTTTTAACTCTATCTGTCACCAAATAGTCGCATGGAAACATCAAATTTAAGTTGCTTGCGAGTTGCCTTGATACTATCTTTTGTCTCTCGGTGTATTTCGTAATCGAATTGTGCTTTGTGTTCTCCCCATGAATCAAATAATTAATTTTTCCATAGCAATAATTTGGCTTCTCACTAAAGACTTATAGTTTCAAGAAAAATGTTTTAATCGTAAATCTCTTTTATTTGGGGCAGAAAAAACATTTAGTATTCTTGCTTGAGGTCTGGAGATTCTGGGGAACAGCCACTTTGTTTTATTTTTTCTTTATTTCTGCTACCATAGTCACGTATCTGTGTTAAATTTCATCATCAAATCGAGCACCTGTCAAACCCATCTCTTTGATTGTTAAACTGCATTAACGCACGCACACACATGCCTAGCCATTATGCTTGGCCAGAGATGTAGCTTTAAGTACCGCCGTGCATAAATATTCGTCGGACGCTTCACGCACGTATACTCTCTCACGCACACACACATGCACAGGCAAGACGTGGCTCATTGGCTGACGCCTAAAAGTAGACCACCAATCCTGGTCTCGCCAACACAATCAGCTGATTTGGCTTGCCACTGCGCATGTTGACAGAGCCCATGCGCACTTACCTGTAATACTTCCTACTGTTGTATCCATTTTTACGTGTACGCACCTTAAGGTGTCCTCTACTACTAGCAACGTGGTATACGGCCTTTTTTCTCCACCTGCTGGCTAACGATCTCTCTAACAACCTCCTCTCTGTCCTGTGTAGGCCCTGCGCGCTTTCGCTCCGCTGATTGGCGCCTATGGAGGCTGTGAAACTCAGTCGCCGTCGAATCTCTAACCTTGACTGTGACGGTTACCGCCAAATGAAACGGCGGGTGAGTTAGTCCACCATCTTTTTCGACGCATTTCGCCCTCTTCACTACTTCCGACATTCTTAGTTAATTGGCATAGCAAACCCTTGAATCATGTGATTATAAACGTGGGGTCTCTTGTCTTTCGTCGTAGTTTAAAACTCATCCCGCCTTTATCCTAGAAGTAGCCTGCTTCATCTAAACTACCTTTAAACATTCGAATCGTCACCTCTTCAAAACTTCTTTCCCACGCCTTATTTCTTGCACAAAATTTGCGCAGTGGTTGAAATTGATAAAATCCTCGCTTACCGCTTTTACCCGCATCATTTCTGGAAATGCGTTAACCCTATTTAGGTGTGTTTATATATCCTTCACCTCACATCAAACGGAGTCCTTTTAAGTTAATTGGTACCATCAAGTCTGTTATGTGAAGTTCAAATGCGTTCTCGTGAAATCAATACATCAAAACAACTAATACATTAATATTTGAAGTGCAACCAAATCGCCACGGGGTTTCGTTCACCTGTCCCTGTTCTCCTTGTTCTGCATTTTTTCCCGTTCTCTCTGACCCGGCTCTGCCAATGAGGCTGGTAGTTTGGATATGCCGTTTACCCCCTATCCACGAATTCAAAAGACGATGTACTTTGTCTGTTGTTATTGTTGTTCTCATGAATCGCCTCTTATTATCACTGTTTTTGTCGCAAGAATGCGAAATCGTGATGTCATTTCTCTTTTCCCTAGTTGATAAAGTTAGCTCTCGAAGACCAGTAATATATTTGGGTTTTAAGCAGACTTCTTGTTCAACTCCTTGTCACGCTGCCTCGCTTTCGACGCCCCCTTCTTGTTCCATGTCGTTGCCTTTAGTGAAGTTAGGCGTTTTCTTTCACCACGGCGACTTGTCGTTTTTTTTTTTTTACAACAACCATCATCACGGCAGCCTTGTAACATTTGACCTGTATCGGCGAATCTAACTGCCTTTCGATAGCGTAATCACGCTCAAAGCCTATCACCTTTGTTAGCTGGCTCTTTTGTGCGTTCGTGCCTTTGATGCGATTTCTCACGCCGACTTGTCAATTCTGCTAATCGACGTTATTATTCTCGGACGACCCTTCACGGGAATTTACCTTACGAATACGCCCTACTTGCTTGTCCAATTTTGACCGTCGTTTTGTGTACCTTGATAGCCGCTTAGCGCATGCCTCATCCCTCGAATTCAACAGAACCGGACGTAAAGGTGTGCGGCCTATAACCTCTTAGAGTCTACCTAATTGTCGATGCCATGGTAACTGAGGGCGGACAGGCGGGGTGTGTGTGTGTGTGATCTCTCACGGTGACCTCATTTTGCCGTCTCGTGGGGCCGCGGGAACCAATCACTTTCCTCCTTGCCCCCTCCTTCATCCTCTGATCGTCTCTTCTGACACCCCTGTTCAATCTTCAGGTGATGACTCATGTCTAGAGGCTCTAGTTTCCTGTAATTTAGCCACATGCTGCCAATCTCTGGTTGTCGTTCCTGTCGCCAGTCACGAGAGAGCCTAGACGTATTCCCCAGCTTCCCTAATCGATTGAAGGCCGGCGGTAGCTTCAATGAAGTACCCTTGACTAGGAGTTTATCAACTAAGCGCGCTTGCTACCTTCAACTCGTAAAATTCAGAGTAGACGCACAGCATATCGTAATCACTTTTATTATGAATGCTAGCGGTGATTGTGTGAGGTAGACCAGAGACGCAGTTTAACGACCTCTGTCATTTGTGCATGCATGCATGCCTGCATGCGTGTGTGTGTGTTTTCATGTGCCACCGTAACATGTTGGCGCAATTTAAGGCCGAACATAGAATCACCATGCTTGGTAGTGCATTACACAAATCTGCCACGTAGAGGCGTGCTGGGGGGAGGGTTACGTCTGTCTCGATTACCCCTTTCCTCTCTCTCTCTCTCTCCTGACTCGAATTGAAATGCGCGGTGATTGTGTTGCGATTTTTGTTTAAATTCCGTCAATTTGTTGGCGGTCTGCAAAGTACGTGAGCGGTCCACAAGGTGCTGGTGGTGGTGGCTGTGTCGGCGGTTCTTCTAACAAAACACCCAGGTAGCTGGTGATCGATAAGGTGGAAGTCTTGTTGATTAGCTTTGTGTATGTGTGATTTCTCTTGTGCCACTGTAGTAAGTTCCAATCTCGCCTGAACGACGGTGTGCCAAACCTAATTTTATGAAGTGTCATGTGAATCGAGCGTTAAAACATTGTTCTACGCAAAAGTGCACATTTATCTCTAGTGATTTATTTTTGTTGTTTTCCGAATAGAAAAAGCACTAAACAATAAGCAACACGTAGGTCGTAGGGCGGGGGGGGGGATGGAGGAAGGGGGTAGGGCCTGTCCGAACTCACAGTCATTCTAGCCTCCACTTTGAAACAAAATCCAGTGACACTGGGATGATGGGGGCTACCATTACCGATGAAGCTTACCCTCTGGACGCCAACGCGTGGCCTGGAGGATTGGAATGGAATCGTAAACAGCGTTGGCACTGGCGCTAAGCGAGTTTGGTTCACCGGTACACTCAAACCACTGACTAAGCGCCTAAGTGACTGTTTAAGTGTGTGTTAAGGCACAATTTGTGGCATCCGTGGTGGTTTGTTGTGCTTTGCCAGTCGAAAATTGAATTAAACGTGCTTGTGCTGCTGCTGCTGCTGCTGTGAGTTGAGCATCGATGGAGTTAATTTGAGTCGAAGCGGACTCGATGACACACTTGTAAGGTTTTGTTTAATGAGTAAAATGAGGTGTATTGTGTAGTAACTAGGATCTTTTTCGTAGTGCAAGCAGGTAAGGAATCCACGTAAAGTTTAGTGTGGAATAGTAAGTCATGCGGCTTGCTGTTTCATCCATCATTTCAGCAAGTAATTACCAACTCAGTCTGTTTTCAATTTTCCCCGTAAATCCATCATGGTTGTCTTTGCTTCGAGGCATCCGGCAAACTCACCCAAAACAACTATGTAAACAAATGAGTGCAAAGAAGAAAAGTCGAATTGAAGCATTCGAGAACGCAAACATGTGATTCGATTTGAACGTCTTACGTTGTCTTTAGCACGGTCACGGCTCATCAGTAAGAATCAGAATTCAGAACAACAGATAAGTCACTAGCAGAATGTAAATGCTACGGTTGATTTCTTTAGTAAATTGGATTTTGAATTTCGGAGGTCAACGCAATGTCGGAGGTGTTGGAGTGTTCGCTGCTGAGAGAGCGTGGAAGAGGCTGTGTGTTGGTAATAGCAAGTACTTTTTTCTGCGCCTGGTTCGTTCAGGACCTGCACACCAGTTGATGTGGGCCCGAACGGGGTCGAATTTTGCCTTGCAATTTCCACCAGCACCCGCATTTACTGGTTTGTTGTCGTGTTTAAAAAGATGCACTCCTTGTTCTCTCGCCACACTTTGACCATCCAGCAAGTGGAAGGGGGGTTGGTTATGCCCTATGTCAGTGGACTGACGTGTCCCCCTAAATCCCACTCAGCCCGTTTTGGACTTGCAAAGCGGCTATTCACTCGGTGTGCCTCATCCCTTTTGTGTACACGCAAACAGCGTACAGTAACGCCTATTTTTGGGTGAACAAAATACGTGAATGTGTGTGTGTGTGTGTGGCTGCATCTTCATCTCTGCACCGTTAAGTGATTTGGCGTGAATTCCCCTTCGTGAATTCCGCCTGCCTGTAGATTGGCCCTACACGAATCCAGTGAATCCCATTGGTAGCTACCAGTGTGCCAAGTTTTTAATTAGGCTTTTCGACTCCGTATTGACATTTTAATCACATGTTACCCGAGCTAGGAATCCGATTACTTCCTGTTTAAAGTGTGTGTGTGTGTGTGTGTCTAATTCCCTCGCAATATGAACTTGTTCATCGCTGTGATTATGCGCAATCTCTTTTAAACACACCGAGACGCAAATTTAGTTGGCGGTTTTTTGAATTATGAAAACCGCCAGTACCTAGTGAATGCTGCAGTACAGCGATCGCGTCAAATCTCCTGCGTGCTCAAACGTCTAACACGGGATTGAGTTTGTCGAGCCGTGTCGATAAGCGTACTCACCTGATTGGCCAAGGCTAGCCAATGAGGTAGTGGCAATTTGCAAGGTGATCAGGTGTAAAGCAAGCTGCGACTGAGGGTTTTTCGTCCGAGCAACGTTACTGTGTCGAGGGAAAGGCAACACCTGTGCAGCTCATTCATCCTATTCCTAAAGCTCTCAAATACTACTGAAATGTTTGTGGCCTGAGTCGTTCTTACTCACTTGTTTGTGTTCATACAGGAAATGGCAATCGGCCGTGTGTGGCTTTAAAATTACACCTATTTCTGGCACATATTCACTGGTGAAGGTAGAGTGTTCGTTAGCTAGGTCTCATTCCGTTGCGTTTGCAATCCAACCCCCATATTAGTGTGTTCATCATCGCATGGATATTCACAACACACGTCATGGTGAAGGTCTGCTGACGTTCTTGAAATCGTTGGAGGCATGGACGAGTAAGACTCAATGGCAATTTCTGTTTCATTTAATAAATAAACATGGTCTCACGCTCCTCGTACCGTACCTAGTCTTAGAGACTGATTAAAAAGCGAACAAGTTTTGGAAAGTACCATTTGCGTGCGGTTACGTATGCATTTTTTCAGTTCGGAAAAAATCAAGTGTGCGGACGTGATCACCTGTAGCAAACCTGGTTTTGTGCATCCTCGGCTTATCAGACGTCTCTGAAATGCTGAAAAAGCGCAATAAGACGTGATTGTCTCAACAAAACTGATCAGATCACCCTGGTTGAATTCCCGGTGCCCATACTGTCCCTGAATTGCCGAATTTATGACTTGATCTTTGGATTAGACTTGGTGAAGAGGCAGTCTGCTAAACAAATTCGCGCATATTAATGTTGCAAATCGATGAAATCTGATCCATGATGTGATTTGCCGATGTACCGATTAGCTAAACAAAGTGATGATCTCAAGTTCACCGATGGTGATGGTTGAGCCACTGGTAACATCAGCACGCGATCTGACCGCCGATACAGCTACGTGTCCTGAATCTCGGTTATTATCTCATTGTAAGCGGCGGGTGACCTCGTGTTAACATGAACATTGTCGGCACTAATTGATCTATGCGGCCTTGCAAAACTATTCCAGAATCTTGTGTGTTTCAGTTTAGCCAAAACTGGCATTTTCGTCAGTGTGTTCTTATTTTACTCAGTTATGTCTGTCAGGTAGTTGCCTATTGTGTGATGGTTTTTCCGACGCGGCACGTAGATGCGATCTCGCAGTCGTTGAAGTCGAATCATGGGTTCTTCTAACGGTTTGTGTGATGAGACCTTGGTGCAGGGTGTTGGGACTTGTGGCCACTGGTCAACGCGTCTTTGTCTATCATATCCTCATTCCGCGTGGATCGGTTGGGAGACGAAGTCGCCGTATGATCGGCAATTTAGCAAGAATGTGTCAGCATTTCATTGACCACTGCGGTGTTCCATGAAAAGGCATCCAGGTGTGTGTCTGGGAGTTGCGACGCTCTGGACACAAATCAGTGATTGATGCATTTTTCTGTACACTTGCCTCGTCCCTTTCACCCATCCCTTGAATGCATCCAGATCTTGAGCACGTTGAAGACAAAGCAAGCCGGTCGATTCGTCGAGGCAGTTGGTGGTGGCGTTGCCTGAGATTAGTGAGCAGGGCAAATTGTCCTGCAGGTAAACGCGCACGTGCGTGCGTGCCTGCGAGCGAGCGAGCGCAGAAGCAGGCGTTGGTGTGTGTGGGAGAATAATCCTGTGCAAAGACGGAGACACACGGCATGAAGTGTCGTGCTGTGTGTGTGTGTGTGTTCGGAGGAAGCAGCAGTCGCAGCAACCACACGTGCGCCGTCGTGTTCTGTGATCGATGCTGCTGCTGTCGGTGGTGGTGGTGGTTGGACGACTGGATGTGTTCGCGTGGGTGAGTCGGCGGGTGGGTGGTCAGCGTTGGCGATTAACCAGAAGTTGAAATATCTTCCCAACTCGAACCCTACCCTTGGAAATCCTCCTCCCTAGTCATTCACCCGCTCAATCGTGGTGCCTCTTGAACCTCTTTCGACACGACGTAGCTAGTTTGGTGTGGCATCTTCCTTTAAGGCTGGACCCATTATACAGACGTCGATTGTGGCGTGCTTATGTTGCTCCTCAACGCGTTCCGGTGTAGTCACTACTTTCTCCTGATTCACAGATCCTAGTTCCAAAATTAGCTCCACCAAATGAAATCACCAACTATCTTGTGTATTCATTTGGATGGGTGTCAGGTGTGTTGTGTTGGATTTTTCGTTAAGCATTAAGCCGACAATACCTACTACAAGAGGCGGCCATGTCTTCTATGAAAATCGATGATGCGACTCGTGTACCGTAGTAACCGCGCAAGCAAGCGGTTTCCATCTAAATTACGAGACGACGGAACCATGACTTAGAACATAAATCTCATCTGCTTGTCAACATCACATTAAAGTCAACCGTTCATCTTTCAACAAGTATGCATAGTTCTGCACCGTGTTGTGCACCTCGTCTTTTATTACAATAATTACCGCTCACACTATTGTTCTTCTCAGGTAGGCGGCCACAGCTTGTTATCGGAACTCCTGTATCTACAACTTAAAGTCAACTTCGGACCGAAAATTTTTTTTATGCAAGCCTATTCCTGTCATTTTTAAAAACACGCAACGTTTACTAGTGATTTTTGACGCGGTAGGATAAAAAAGCGAGAAGGTGGTATAAAAAGATGCAGCGACGGGATTTGAACACAACCCACATCCGCAAGCATCGCCTGCTAATCTACACTCATTCGAGCTGACCAATCACTGTCTACTTCCTTCTAGCCTATTCCTGATTGGTTAACATGGGATCAGCATCAACATTGATATCAGTCAAACTCCTTGTCAAAGTCAATGGGTCTTCCGTGTTGTGATCTGTTTCAAAACTGCAAACGGTCATTGGAAATTGATCCTGATAGGCTCTGCTGCGTCGGTGTTCGGTGGTAGTGCTTTACACTACCCATAACTTTACTTATCGATCCTAGCCAATGGGGTGACGATCTTGAGATCCCATCATTGTCCTCCTGATTATAGTCACTTTTCGAAGTGCTTCAAGCAATGAAACTTCATGTTGGTGCCCTAGCGTCGAAGGTGGTCTTTGAAGTCGATGTCAAGTAATGCGCTGATACTGTGGTGTAATAATTTGTGTGTGCGTAATCACCAGCCGAAATGGTTCACAACAGTTGTTAGATTTGTACGGAGAAAAAGTCCTTTTGTCCACCTTCAATGGCCCTATCTTTAGTGCAGTTGTTTAAAACGATAATTTTTCGAAATAATTCCTTTTCGGTCGAAATTCATGTCTAAAAATGCACACGTAGATGCCGTCATGCTGGGAGTTGGTGTTGCATTGGTCGTACACATCGACTCCACATCATGCTCCGGTGCCCCTCTGTGTAACCCGCAATCTGATTGGTCACAATTATGTCAGTGCTTATTGGTTGGCTGCTTTGATGGGCACGGGGGTATCTGAAGTCGCGGAAGCGAAGTGAATTTCCTAGTCTGACTGTATCCATACAAGTGATAAATTGGTTCTGGCACATGCACCTTCACCAACATTGAGCAAACCTCCATCAGTGCTCACTGCCATTGGTCGACATCACGTGTCGGCTTACTATTGGGTGAAACCTTGAAATCTTCGGGCGGGGATTTGTGTGAATGCAGTCATTGTCGGCAGTGTGCGCGGACCTGCAAGCTATCCACGAGCGTCATGTTATGCTCGCATCGCTTCGATTCAATTGATGAACCCAGGATCACGGTGGTTGCGAAATTATACCACACGTCTAGCCAGACCGTTAAATCTCACGTCCGTCGATGTCGCTGGCGTGCTGCTCTCGCTGCATCCTCTAGCCCTCAATTCTCCCACCGTCAGCACAAGCACGCGCATGGTGATGCGCTCTCGCTAATTGGACAGTGAAAATGCACTGCTTATTCATTATCTTCTTCGTTTTCTCTGCTCGGTTTGCTCTCTTTCTCTCTGTCCCAGTGACTAATCCGTGCTGCGTCCACGCGCTGTACCTCCTGACTGCGTGTTCTTGCTCGCGTGCATGCATGCGTGCGTGCATGCGTGTGTCCTTCCGGTTGGCCTCGTTTTCACTCACTGACTTGCGGCTGCCGCTACCGGTGCCGCCGCCACCACCATTTTAGTAGTATAACTTGAATAACTCCACGCGTCGCAGGTGAGTAGTGGGCTGAACGAAGGAGGGGATAGCAGCTGGAGTCGAAGGCTGTATCGTAGACACCCGCACCACCAACACCAGACCTGTTGCTAGCCTTCTCACCGCCTCACTCACACACACTGCATGACTAATGTGTGTCCGCGCGCGATAGCCAGTCGGCAGCCGAGCACGACGGATTAACCACACGCTTCGTCGGTGCTGAGGCTTCTGTTCTGCCACGCAAGCGGCGTGTGTGCGTGTGGTGGGTCACCGCCCATGTTATCGGTGTCTGGACTGTGGTCGCGCCCCTGGCGACTTCGTGGGCTCCTTCCAGGTGTGTGTGTGTGTGTGTGGTTGTGCAAGCGCAGCGGTGATTCACGGTAGCCGTCGTTTTCGGCGTTCTACAAGCGCTAACACCGGCTTTTAACTCTGACCTGCCTGTCCTGACGCAAATTGCGGTTCTCGTGTGTTACCGCCAAATCCATTTCCGGTTGCAAAGCCTCCGCATTAGTCTTGTTGGCACCGTGATTTCACAAAAGACGCCGGCTTGGATAGGTGGGCCCTCGAAAATGTTAGACGGTTTTTCCGTGGAGCATTTATCGCTTTATTAGTTTACGTGCAAACACGCATTTGCACACACACACTGACACGTATGCACCTTTTGTGAACTGTGAACTAATCACCAGTAGATTCACCTACAATCATGTCGCTTTTGCACACTCGAAGTGGAATGCTTGAGGCCAGATGACGTGGTGAAGCGATGTCGATGATTTTTCCCACACCCACTCTCCTCTCGCCCTTCCGCATTTTGTCTTGGAATCGGCGTTATTTTGCGACTCTAGAATCGCGCCAATTAGCGTCGATCGGTTGCCAAAAGTGCTTTCGATTAAGAACCGGTTTTCGCGTATCCGTGTGCTGCAGTAGAGGCGATGTGTTTGTCGTTGACCGGATTTTAAGGTCGTGGAATAAGTACTTGTAGGAATCACAAGAGGCGTTGGCTCACGAATCACCACTTGTTTGGGGAAAAGGGCCCTCTATGCAGTCTCCAAACAGGAGTTGTGGCGTCGTTGTCGTGCAGACACGATCGAAGTTGTTCCTCGTTACTGTGGTTATAGCCATCGCCCCTACATCTGTCAAGGTCATGGTGGAAAGTGGTGACTATCACTGCGAGCACACACACACGACAAAACAGTGGGCTAAGACAGTGCGAGAGGAAGAGTGTCTATGTGTTTGTGTTGGCTACGTCAGTATGACTGCAGTGTTGGCAAAGATTTTTGGCTGATACACCAGACAGAACACAGCGCGATTCGCGCAGCAGCAATGCACCATCACTGCAAATGGCAAGCTTTGAAACGAGTTGGCAGATTCCGGTCGAGGCATGGCGTCTTGGCCGACCTGACGGTACATGCCCCGCATGTTGCACCATTTGTGCCCATGGCGAATCGGTTGGCTCAAATTATCTGCACCAATCAGATCACGCGAGATTGGGCCCACCGTTTCATCGGCCAGTTGCATTGTCGATGTTTTCAGCCCCTGGAGTCAACATCTCTCTTTTCTCGCTTACATTTCTTGTGCAATTTGTCGGTTTCGTGGATACTTCGACATGGAGAAGCTTAAATAGGCGACTCGTGCTTGACAGGTTACTGTCTCTTTGTTAGATGGTGAACGGAGTTTGCCACCTGGAGGGAGGTGGTGGTGCCTGGCATATGAAAAACATCCTTTCCGACAAGACGTCGCCACCGTCTGCAGCACCAGGTGCTGCCGCTTCGGGCTTTCTCACCGACATGAAGCAGCAGTCACCGGCGAATCAACAGCAGCTGGACTTGAATCCCCATCCTGCGATGAACGGTGCCGAAGGTTACTCCTTCCACCACCATCAACTTCACCACCAGACTGGTCCAGGTGCCAACGCAGGCCATCCTCCCCCACCGCCGCCTCCTCCCCCTCTTCCTCCGCCCCCTCCTCTACTGGAACCTGCTCAGCAATTGCCCACGATGTCACAGCCTGTGCTTCCACCTAGTCTTCGTGAATCCGTAAGCTGCTTTTTTCCACGCTCCTGTGCGATATTCGTTGCATTTTCCTCGCATTCGACGCGAGTACTTAGAGCACATTGCTTTAGATGTGTCGGTTGTTAGTTTGATGTCATCGTTCGACTGCGTGTGCGCAAGGGTTTACTGACATAGAGTTAGATGTGGGGTGTTAGTTGAACGTGTCACGCCAGGAGCCTGTAATGTGAGTTGCACAGTTCGTGGAAGCCGGCGATGCGATGCTGCAGAAGCACTCGTGGGTGGCCTCAATAAAATAGCTTCGTTGAAACTGCGAAGTCGAGCTGAGTAGATGTGTTGTTGGATTTCCCATACCGCTACTGTGTCTTCACACTCAGATCATCGCTTTGTGTGGACGAATGCTCAACTCTCGTTAGATGACTCGCGGTACCGCTGATAGTTGACATGGCGTGCACATTTCCATCCTCTCAACTGTGTCCATTTACACCAGTTAGCTCAGTGGTTTCCGATGTGGCGTTTTCGAAGTTGACAAGCAAAGTGCAACACAAGTAGCTTTCACATGAATATCATGTCAAAAATATGGGGAATTATGCTTGCCTGGGCAGGATATGATATCATTCTTGCATGAAGAGGAATCAGCATGGCTAACCCTTGGATTGTATTGTTAAATGCTGTCACAATGGCAAGAAACTGTACAAAATCGGATGCTTATTTGTGGCTGCAAGTAGTGTGTGTGTTTGTGTGTAAGTTAACGTGGCTGTTGGTTGTGTTGTGGCAGGAACGAATGCAGTCGGTGGAGCGGTGGATCAACAGCATCCCGCTGGACGCCCCGGTCTATGCACAGACGTCGCTCACGCAGCTCGTGCCCATCTCCGACCCCAAGTCCTTCCCCGACGAACTCTCCGTCTCCGACCACACGCCAACCCGTGGCGACGCCAATGTCCCCAGCACTAGTGGCGGTACTGGTGGTGATGGTGGTGAGAACTCCCGAGGTACGCATATTCCCCATCATTCCGTGCGCGTGTGAATGTGTGTATTTGCGTGCGTGTGTCTGGTGTCTTTATGTGTGAATGTGGTGTGTTTTGCTAAGGTGTGTCTAGTGTATGCGGAGTGAGTGTACGTGTGGTGTGTTAAGATGGTTCAAGTATTACTACTTGAGCCTTGCAAACCCGAACTGTCCCAGGTAGTGCGGAATTGCAGCAGCAGCATCACGTGATCACGAAATTGTGTTTGTTTCTCCTTAGCCTGACCGCAGGTGCACTTGTGCCCGTTTGATGGCGCCTGATCGCACGAACATTGTGGGGATTGTTGTGTGAGTGTTTGGGTAGATAGTGTGGTCAGCGGAGGTCAAGTTGAAGTAGGGTTGTGGGATTGGCCAATCACAGTTGACTAAGTTGGTTACGGAGTGTTTGGTTGATGTGTTGATGTGAACAGCTAAAGTGTCGATTTGTAGGTGGAGTGAGTTACGAGTACCACTCGCAGCAGCAGCAGTCGCAGGCAGGCTACGCCAGCTGTGGTGGTGGTGGTGGCGGTGCGGGTGTGGCAAGCCGAGGCAACACGACGACGGCCTCGAGTGGAAACCACCTACCGCCACCTCCTCCCCCTGGCGGCGGCGGTGGTGGCAGCAACTACCAATCGCCTGCCCGCACTGGGCCCTACCATGGCGCTACACCTCTTCCCTCCCCTCCGCCTGCGCATAATCAGCGAATCAGAGACAGATCTTTCATGCGAGGCCCTCCCAATCGCTTCTTCGATGACTATGAGACACAATTTGTTGTCAAGGTGCGTAAATCTATCAATGCGTTTGCCTAATTATTGACGCAATGTCAAGTTTGACAGAGCGTTGCGTGTAGTGGAAATATTAGTCTACGTAGATGCAATAAGTAGGCATGGTTGTTTTTAATTTCAGCTGTTCAGTGACTACTTCGCGAGTGGCAACTGCCCTAGTTTGAGTGAAGTTCGTCGCAGGACGGCGCACTCGCAGTTGCAGGCACGTCGCAACGCGAGTAGCATTCGGGCGAAGGTGAAACGACTGCAGGCGAGCGGCCGTTGGACCGACTATGCGATCCTGTGATGTGTGCAGTGCGGTGCGTGCGTGTGCGTGCGTGTGTGGCCGCACGCTCCAGATATGACAAGGACGAGAAAGTGTTTGCCATGTTGACCCTCCTCCTTACCCTACTCCTCCCACCCACTCACCCACCCTACCATTCTCCTCCCGCCCTCTTTGCATTTGAACCCGTTGATCACATTCGCATCCACACAAGCCTTGGTTTGCGTGCATACGTGCGTGCGTGCGAGAAGCGACATCAACACCCCACCCTGGTCGACCTTCGTCCGCGTTTTGATGTTTTTTTTCCTGCCCACATCTCATCCTCAAGTGAAACCCGCACACGGCGTGGTGGTCACCTCTGCGTCCCAATCTGCCTCCCAACTCTAAATCCACCACCACCACCTTCCGATTTCCGCCACACCCAACTCCCACCAGGCCACTCGACACACGCGTCTTTTCCTCGTCAGTTTCTTTCCATCTCACCACTTAACGCAATAAACATTGTTGTCTGATAAACGATGCCACGCTGTTTCGCGCTTTGCCTAGTCAATAGTCACGTGGGAGGGTGTTTTCCGCGTGTGTCTGGCGTGTGCTTGCTTGTCGGTGTACAATTCGTTGTGGTGCTGTTGCTGCTGTTGTTGAGACGTGAACGTCGATGAAGGCAACTCGAGTTAAAGCGCTGATTGTGTCAGTTTGTTGGCGGTCTGCAAAGTACGTGAACGGTCCACAAGATGCTGGTGGTGGTGGTTGTGGCGGCGGCGGCGGTTCTTCTAACAAAACATCCAGGTACCTGGTGATCGGTAGGGTGGAAGTCTTGTTGATTAGTTCTGTGTATGTGTGAATTCTCTTGCGTCTCTGTAGGAAGTTCCAATCTCGCCTGAACGACGGTGTGCCAAATTTAATCTTATGAAGTGTCATGTGAATCTAGCGTCAACAGTGCACATTTAATTCCAGTGTGTTGATTGTGTTGTTTGTCGAAGAGAAAATCACTAGACAAGAAGTAACACGTAGGTCGTAGGGGGGGGGGGGATGGAGGAAGGAG